>ML826994.1:13921-62380 GCA_009831015.1 Picea engelmannii
GATCTCTATAATTATTGTATATGTAGAAATAATTTATTTACATCACCCTTAAACAAATCACTTATGTCTTATTTATCCTTCACAAATTGTGTCTTAGTATTTCCTTATCAATTGAACCATGCTTTTTGAGTTTATTACTCATGTAGTTGGTTATTCGTCCAATCATTATGGAAAATATGTTAATTCCTCTTACATTGTGGATTTATTCATTGGTCCTTTTTGGCGTCAATTTCTACCCAAGTCACCATTGTTGTGCTTATGTTCAAGGCATTTATTTAAGACTATCTAGTTCATTCCTCAGATTGCTTGATTATTTATGTCATCCTTCCTTGTTGTCAAGTTGTTCTTAGTTTCATCAACGTAACAAGTGTTTTCTTGTGCTAGTGTGGGTGGACTCATCATTTCCTTCTCACTAGAGATTATTCTCCTATAAACTATGATAAATTATTGTAGGAGATAGAATTAGATTTGGTATCACCTTAGGACTTACTTTCATTATTAGTAGGTCACATTGTGCGCAAAAAATGGCATCTCATCATTGGTTGTTGAATGAGGTTTTTTCCCTATGTTTGATGGAAACACTTTTATTAATAGAGTGGGATTCATGCTATACCTTGGTTTCCATTTTCATTATTGGTGAAACTCCTCACTTCTATCAGTGGCTTTCATGATTGGTCATTGCTCAGAGGGTCATTTTCATGCACCATTTCCATCTAGTGCATGGCAGAGACATAATCAGTGGTGTTCTCCGTCAAGTTTTTATCCAAGAAATTCAAGTCATATCATGTTCTTGATACCTTCTCATGTTTTTCAATAGGGAATGGTGGATCTCTTCTTATCAACACTAATTATTTTTCTCATCAATGGTAGGTTCCCTCACTATTGACAATAGAAATATATCGATATCCCCTAATTGATAGATTCTACAGTTATTCGATGTCAACACATCTATTCACACTTTATAGAATGTACTATGTACCTTGACACCCATTTTCATTATCTCTGTGTGGTCTGACTGCAAATCAGATAGTTTATCCCATGTTCGACAGAATATCAGTTATTGACATGGTATAGATTCGTACATTCAATGGATTTTGATTGAAGAACTTGGGTTGTCATAGCATATCATTCTTATGTTGTTTCCCAAGTTGCACAAACTATACTATCTACCTATATGAAATAGGTACCATTTTGGAGAATGAATTTGCACTTTCACTAAATTCTAGTTGTTCTCTTGATGTACACTTAGACATAGATCCACTATGTATTTTCTTTTGGCTATGATCTATATTTGACATGGATTCATTGTGTATTTCTCGATGGCCATGATTCTAAATTCTATATATACTTCATGGATCCATTTTGTTTACTTGATTTAGCAACAATGATTTTCTTTATACGTGATCATATGTATTCCCACCTTGGGGATGAGAGTAATTTGATACTTAGGTTTTGTTTGCAAGTAATTTTCTAATCCTGAGTTTGGTGGACTTTGTTGGGTTGTTATATTCTTGGCAATGAAATTCAAAGGTCGAGGTGGATCGACCGGGTAAAATTGAAGTCAAAGAAATTGACAACAAGTCAAAGGTCGAGGTGGATCGACCTGGTAAAGTCAAAGTCGAAGAAATCGACAGCAAGTCAAAGAGTTCAACTAAAAAGAGGCTGACATGTGGGCGCATGGCAACCGAATGAAGACCAAATGGAGGTCAACATGTGGGCACATGGAAACCGACCGAAGACCGAATGGATTTCTATTGGTAATTGAATGGTAAACCGATTGAAGACCGAATGGAGGTCGATTTGTAATTGAATGGTAAACCAACTTAGAGTCCACTATAACAGAATCTCGAGATTTGTGGGATTTGTAGCCAATGATCTGCGAGGATATGTAACCATTTTGGGGCACCTTTCTTTAGGGTTTTTCCTACTATAAATCTTATAAATAAGGCGTGTTGTAATGATGTAAAAGCTAATATTTAGAGAAATCATTTTAGTGGTTGTTGGTCATGTAGGTGTAAGTCAAATTGGATACAGGGTTGTTCTTGTGTAAATAAAGACGGTATGATTTCGATTATGTTTTAGGTGTATACCAAGGTTAGGCATGTAACCTTTTATTCTAAAGGAATAAGACAACAAGAGAGAAAAAAACTCAAGGAATGTTGGTTTTCTCGTTTGGGTTTCCAGGGAAAAATATTTGTGTATTGTGTGTTTGATTTTCATTTACTTTCTTGATTAAATATTTCTTCCTCTCTTCTGTTAGGTTTAGTGTGGAAGTGCTCATCATTTCCTAACATGTGGTATCATAGTTTGGTTTAACAACCTTTGATCTAAGCTAAACCCTAAGTATAGTAAGAGTCATAATTTAGAAATATTTACAGATTGTGCTTAAATAATGGCAAGTAGTTCAAGGGTAGAGATCGAAAAAATCAATGGATGGCATTTTAGCTTTGGAAGCTTAAAATTGAAGATCTTCTTGTAGATTGAGGATAATGGGAAATAGTCTGTCCAGGTACCATTCCAATAGGTATGTTGAGGGAATAATGGGAGAAACGTGAGAGAAGGGAAAGGAGAACGATTTGACTTTGTCATGCATATTTGGTACTGTTGAATGTATCAAGTGAAGATTTGGCCAAGAAATAGTGGCACAAGTTGGGGATCTTGTACTTGTCAAAATCCCTAGTAAACAAGTTTTTCCTTAGAAATAAATTGTATCTTATGAGGATGAGTGAGGGAATTTCGGTGACTGAGAATTTAAATGAATTTAATACCATTATAAGCTACTTATCTTTTGTGGATATTAAAATCACTAATGAGAAGAAACATGTTATCCTATTATGTTCTTTGCTAGACTCTTGGGATAGATTAATTGTGGCTATAGGGAGTAGTTCAACCACATTAGCACTAGAATATGTGGTTGCATATCTACTGTCAGAAGGAATGAGAAGAAAGAACATGGAAGGATCGACTAAAGATGCATTAGTGGTGAGAGGTCAACCGATCGACATAGATAAAAGAAAATTATCTAGTAGAAAGTCTAAGTCGAAGGGTAGATATAAATCCCTTGTTTAGTCTAAAAAAAGAAGATATTAGAAATGTAGTAAAGTTGGGAATTACAAAAGGGAATATAATTCAAAGGAAACGAAAGATAGTACAGGATCCAATGAGAAAAAGTCAACTGAGAGAAAGAAAACTCTAGATAAGGAAAGTGATGTGTACTTGGTGTCGACCAATACATAGACAGATCAAGATGTTTGTTTGATCGAATCATGAGCATATTATCATATGACACCACATAAAGAATGGTTTTGCGAATATGAACAATATGAAGGAGGAGATGTGTTCTTAGGGGATGACTCGACAACCAAAATTGATGTATGAGGAAGAGTCTGGTTGACAATGAAGGATGGGAGGAGTAGAACCCTTCCAGGTGTGCTACAAATTTTGGGTTTGGAAAGAAACATGATATATGTCAGTAAGATGAGTGATGCAGGGGTTCACACTCTATTTCAAAAGGATACGTGAAAGATGGTTAGAGGCACAATGGTATTAATGAAAGGAGTTCAGATTGGAACCCTGTACAAGTTATTAGGGAATGTTGACTAGACTAGATGTAATAACATCGTTGTTCCTAAAGTTGACTTGAATTCGACTCGACTCGACTCACCTCGACTCGGGATGAGTCGATTCAACCTGAATCGACAAGACAACTCGACCATGCTATGACACGAAAGGATGGGACATATTAGAGAAAAGGGACTTTGAGCTATGCACAATAAAGGTATGGTTGAAGATTTTCCTTAATGTAATTTAGAAGTCGACTTTTGTGAACATTGTATATATGGAAAAAAAATTGGGTGAGGTTACTATATGGAACGATAAGTAAAAAGGAGATTCTAGAATTGGTTCATAGTGATATGTTTGGCCCTATTCTAGTGCCTTCACTTGGTGGATCCTTTTATTATGTCTCCTTCATAGATGATTTTTCCAGGAAGACGTGGATATATTTCATGAGGAAGAAATCAAAGGTTTTTGAGAAATTCAAAGAGTTTAAATATCTTGTAGAGAAGTAGACAAATAAGAATATTAAGGTGTTGAGAACGAACAACGATGGTGAATTATGTGGAAAGGAATTTTATCAGTTATGCAAGAAGTGTGGCATATCACATCAAAATACAACACCATATACCCAACAACAAAATGAAGTTGTTGAGAGAATAAATAGAGCATTGATGGACAAGGAAAGGAGCATGCTCAATGGTGTTGGGCTCACACAAGAATTCTGGGCAAATGCAGTCGACACTGCAAAATATCTAGTGAATGTGTCTCCTTCGTCAGTGCTAGTCGACACAAATCCACATGAGGTATGGTCTAGAAAGAATCCTTCTGTTTCACATCTCAAAATATTGGGATGTGATGCATTTGTGCATGTTCCCAAAGAAAAGAGAAAGTTGGACAAGAAGGCAATGAAGTGTGTTTTCATTGGATACAAATAAGGAATGAAAGGATACAAGCTATGGGATCTTGCATCAAGGAAAACAATATACAGTTGAGATGTGTTCTTCACAGAATTTGGAAGGAAGTTTGAGTATGAAGTGATGGTTCAAACAAGGAATAATCCAGAGAAGGTGTGATTTGAACTGAGGAACGAATAAGATGATTCAGATGAGTCGAATGAATCAGGTGAAGAGGTGGAAAAATCAACATCGGTTGTAAGGAGGTCGGAATGAGTAAGAAAACCAGTCAAAAAGTATAGTCTACCTGACTTTTATTCTGCATTTGTGTTAACTACCATCGACGAAGAGTCCAAGTCAGTCGAGGAGGAAGTTGACTCAGCAAAGGGAAAACTCTCGAAGGACTCCATGATTGAAGAGATGGAATCCTTGCATAAGAATGAGACATGGGATTTAGTCAAATTACCAAATGGAAGAAATATCTTTAGTAGCAAGTGGGTATTCAAGAATAAAATGAACGCTGTTGGTCAAGTCAAGAAATTCAAATCTCGATTGGTAGCGAAAGGATATTCCCAAGTCGAAGGAGTTGAATTTGGTGAGATTTTTTTCGTTGTTGCAAAATTAACTTCCATTAGAGTATTGATGTCTATGGATGTGGTATTTGATCTAGAAATAGAACATATGGATGTAAAGACAATGTTCCTACATGGGGACCTAGAAGAAGAAATCTACATGAAATTCTAAAGGATTTGTAGTAAGGGACAAGAAATATTTGGTGTGAAAATTGAAGAGATCCCTTTATGGTATAAAGAAATCACAAAGGATGTGGTACCAAAAGTTTGGCACATACATCCTTAGTTTGGGATTTGTGAGAAGCAAAGTTTATCATTGTATATATTCCAAATAAGAAGGTGGGTGTTTCATATATGTAGCATTGTATGTCGACAACATGTTTTTTATTGGAAACAACATGAATGCAATAAAGGAGGTGAAGAAGCAGATATCCTCCAAGTTTGACATGAAATATCTTGGTGCATTGAACTTCATTCTAGGAATGGAGATCAAGAGAGATTGAGCAGCTAGAAGTCTTCGGTTGAACCGGAAAACGTATATTGAAACAATCTTGAAACGTTTCAAGATGCAGGATTGCAAACCTGTGAAGGTGCCAATTCCTGTGGGAGCAAGGATAACTATTGAACAGTGTCCAAGGAAACGGGAGGAAATAGAGGGCATGGCACATGTACTCTATGCAAGTGGTGTTGGTATTCTAATGTATGTGATGGTATTCACTCAACTAGAAATTTCCCATGCAGTGGGAGTGTTGAGTAGATACATGTCGAAACCTATAAAAGAGCATTGGACAACTGTCAAGAGCGTATTCAAGTATTTGTGTGGCACAAAATGATATGCTATATGCTACCAAGGAAAACCTAGAAGTGACAGTGAATTAAATGTGCATGGCTTTGTCGACACCGACTAGGCTGGAGATCTGGATCATTGAAGGTCAACCAATGGATATGTGTTCAAGATGTTTGGTGGAGCAATCATTTGGATGAGTAATCGACAGGCGGTCATAGCCTTGTCAATAATAGAAGTTGAATACATGGAAACCACTCATGGAAGCAAAGAAGTAGTATGGATGCAAAGGATGTGTGCTGGAATTGGGTTTGAGCAGAGAGATATGAAGATAAGTTGTGATAGTCAAAGTGAAATATTTATGGCAAAGAAACCAACTTATCATTCCAAGAATAAGCACATTGATGTACAATACCTTTACGTGAGAGAGGTGGTGGAAAGAAACAAGGTGTTGCTAGAAAAAGTAGACATGTTGGAAAACATCATAAACTCTTTCACCAAGTCTATGAGTGTTGTGAAGTTCTCTTGGTGTAGAGAGGAAATGGGAATTGTTTCCCTGGGTCTGTAAACGACAGTTCAGAAAACTCTTGGTTTCAACAAAGAAGACAAGAAGTGGGAGAATGTTGGGTTGTTATATTCTTTGAAGTGAAAGTCAAAGGTCGAGGTGGATCGATCGGGTAAAGTCAAAGTCAAAGAAATCGACGGTAATTTGAAGGTTAAGGTGGATCGACCAAGTAAATTCGAAGTCAAAGAAATTGACAACAAGTTGAAGAGGTCAACCGACGAGCGGGTGCATGGCAACCAAATGGAGATCAATTGGTAATCGACTGGTAAACTGAATTAGAGTCCACTATAACAAAATCCCAATATTTACTGGATTTGTATCCAATGATTTGCAAGGATATGTAACCATTTTTGGGCACCTTTCTTTAGGGTTTTTCCTACTATAAAGCTTATAAGTAAGGTGTGTTGTAATGTTGTAAAAGACAATCTCTAGAGAAATCATTTTAGAGGTTGTTGGTCATATAGATGTAAGCCAAATTGGCTACAGGGTTGTTCTTGTGTAAAGCAAGAAGATATGATGTCAATTTTGTCTTTGGTTTAGATCAAGGTTAGGCATGTAACATTTTATTCTGAAGGAATAAGACAACAAGAGAGAATAATGCTCAAGGAATGTTGGTTTTCTTGTTTGGGTTTATAGGGTAAAATCTTTGTGTATTGTGTGTTTGCTTGTTATTTACTTTCTTGATTAAATCTTTCTTCCTATCTTTTTTTAGTTTTAGTGTGGAAGTGTTCCTCATTTCCTAACAGACTTCACCTGGTTCCACTTACTTGATTCCTTTGTAGTATTGCAATGTATTTCATCCATCATCTTCCCTTCTAGCCTCAATAATTAGGGGGAATTTGTTATAGCATTATTTGGTCATCATTGACCATTAATGACTCTTTTGGCCAAAATATTTCCAATTGAGTATCTTTTCTCCACTCAAATTAATTTAAAAGGGACTTTTACCTTGTATGCATGTTTTTCCTTAAGGAAACACGCATACCATATGTACTTTCCCTTCAAGCAAGGCATGTATGCATTCTAAAAATTGCAAAAAATAGTTAATTTACATTAAGTGCACACTCTTGAAAAGGAATTATGGGTTTCATACATCTATATAGCCCTAGTTTCCATTGCTAATGAACTTAACCAACTTCTAAGAGTATAAATATTTTTCATACATTGGAGAAGCGGTAACTTACCATATTAGTATATTTATGCTATAGCATTACATTGAGAATTTAGCCTTAGGTGTTTTTTTATCATTCCCTTCTATAGAAACCTTTGTTTTTGAATTTAACTCTCCAACTCAAATTTGGGATTTAAATCCTAGTTGATTTTCCCATTCATATATAGTAAGAAATTTTGAAGCAAAGTTGAAATCCATAAGTGGTAGAGGAAAGGAGGAACCCACACCATAGTGATGAAGGTTCTAGTCAAAGATTCAGGTATTAGAATGAAACATTTTCATTTAATATAAAGAAACTTTTTCTCCCCCCTCCCCCCCACCAATGACTATGTAATTCATTTTGTTCATCATTGCTTATTACATGATTTAGGGAGGAATTTATTACTTGATGTTAGTTAAGATTAGTTTGTTATAAGTAGTTATTTAATTTTTCATATGCTTATATTATTCTTGATTTATATAATTGATTGTTAGAGTGATTGTTAGAGGAATTTTTTTTTCTCATTATTTGCAAATTCAAAGAGAGGATTAGAGAATTTAGATTATCTGAGATTCTCCTAGGATTACTTTTGAGATACAACTAAAAGAGGATAGCCTCCTAGATGTATGTATTCTTCTGCATGAATTCTTATTTGCATTGACATCCATAACCAATTTTTGGCATAGGGGCATACCCAGGTTTCAACGCTTAATAACGCACCAACAAAACCCCGATTAGCGACCCTTTCGGTGACACCTTCGAAGTAGGAGAAGTCTGACCCGAGATAGAAGAAAGGGGGGTTACAGGACGCAGGTGTTCGTAACCAAAGATGGGACATAGATATGTGATAATAACACTCCGTAGGGTATTCTATTAACACTTAGAAGATGACATGCATTAGTTTCCTAATCTTATTAACATCGTAGAATGTACCTAAGAATGGATCGACGCAGTAACAATAAATGATTATATATCCTGAGCACTTAGAACAGAGTTAGATATAACATTCATTTATCCTTACACAAGTAAAGCACTAAGCAACAACATATCTATCTATCATACATAATAATCAAAGCACTGAGAAAATTCATAACATAAACAGCACAGCACAAATCAAACCAAAGACACAAGATATACATGGTTCACCTCAGTGTGGGGCTACGTCCACCAATCGCTTCTCCTTATTTATTATTCTTCAATCTCTTACATTCAGTTACTCTTGTGCACTAACCCAAAGAGTCGAGCTTTGCATAGAACAAGAGATTTGTGCATTGAGCACTAGATCCTCCTTCCAAAACTAGGTCAAGGCACAGATCCAATTCTCTATCAAGCATAGAGTATTACTCACATACAATCCTTGGCACAAATCTGTTCAATTTACTTTCCCTTATCTCCACAAACTACTCAAAATCTTCTCAAAACACCACTTCTTCTACCATACATTCTTCTTTTATTTATACTTTTACAAACCCTTACAATAGGGCCAAACATGGGAAAACCCCATGGACCGACATCCCATAACCCATTACAAAAACCTTAAAGAACCCCTTAATGGGTCCACATAGCCCGCAAAATTAGTGAGATCCACGATCTCAGCTCCGCCTGGGCGCTCCTTCCTCTATCAATGTGTCGAAGTCCAAAAGTGGTCCAAACCTGACCAAGGTTTCCTCAAAACTTGGTTGAGAGCCAATAGGCCCCCAACACTCAATTGTGACTCGTCCCGAGTCACTCAGGTCTAGGAAATGTTGCTTTGAAGGCCTCGATATTAACTCAACTTGCCTCGACTTGTTGCTTCTCTTGAGCCTCCTACTGAGCGAGCTCCTGGATCATATGCTCTATAAAATTCCCTTCCAGGCATTGTTCTACTGATGAAACCACTTGGTCTAGTTGCACACCTTGTCCATCAATCTCTTCGAACACCTTGCAGGCTTCGTCCTACACAGGTTGCAACTTCTGTGTGACTTCCATTACCCTACCCTGGATGGAAGTGATCTTTTGTTGTACTGTGCACTACTCCCGAGATATTTTCATTCTTTCAATTGCGGTTAGCAACTTCATTTGTGCCTGCACGAAAAATGCCTGTCGTTGTGCCTCATGTAACTATGATTCCAGCTTCCTTAGCTCTGGATCCTTGACGGGGCGTTCATATGTCTCTGTGCTTCTATCACTCAGTTGTTTTCACTTTGAGGCGAGGGTTCTTATCCTTACTATTGTATTCTTAGCGGTCTCCTCCCTCTAGTCACGCACCTCCTGCGGGGTGCTCAACACTGCTTGGGGCTACAATTCTATTATCTTAGATTGAATTTGTTGGATGATCTCAATGAGCTTCACCACTTGAGCCTCGACCGACACTTGTTCCTCCTGTGCTAAGCCTGGCACAGAGTGACATGCTTTACTCACTACATTTTTTACCGCGACCCGCTCTCCGAGCAACTGCTCCTTTTCTCTCTGTAACTGGGATTTTTCCTCTTGGAGCATTGCCTGAAACTCTTCACTCTCACTTTCATAGGTGACTACATTGTACCGCACTACTCGTAATTGTTCTAAGGATTCATATTTCTCTTGTTTCAAGGATTTTGTAGCCTTCTACTTCTCTTCCTGGACTCTCTGAAGTCAAGCTTCTGTCGCATCTGCAAGTCTTCTCAATTGGGTTGGTTCATCCCCTAATTCTACAATCTGTGATGAGGAAGGCACAATAGGTACTGCGCGGACCAAACAAATAGCTTGTTGTACTTCCTTCAATTCCTTCTTGACCCTTCCATATATATCTTCATGCTTCTCTCTATATCTCTGCAAGATATCCTCGGAAGTGTCCTCCATAGTTCTGTGGACCAGACTGATATCGTTCTATGTGAGTGTGGCCTCTAACTGGGGATTATTAGCGCGCATATTCTTCCTGGCTTAAGGTTTCTTTGGAGAAACCTTCCTCTTATGCGGTGTTGATGTCCCATTAGGGGAGTCTTCAAGCAGTGTAGCTTCGCCTCCTCCTTTCTCATCCCCTTCTCCTCGTCCATTTTCTTTGTCATCTACTCCTCCGAGCGAGTCAGACCCATTATCTTCAGAAGCGTTGTCCTCTTCATTAGTCTCTATATCCTAGACTTATTCCTTCTTTTTCTTCTTCTTCGTCCCACTAGATTTTCTAACATGCTCAACCCGGGTGACTATGGGGCTTCCTATGGTGTCAGTGTCAGAGAGTTTTGCATCAGCGACCGGTACAAGAAATTGCTCCGACCACTCTTTGTAATCTGGTCCATGTCTTCATCTATTAGCTTGTAGTATGACTGTAACTCTTCTTGGTTCTCATCTCAACGCCTAGTGATGTAGATAAAATGTGGATTTGGCTATTGTTCTGTAATGGTGCAGGGTGCGCGGTTTCATGCACAGAAATGACTTGATGGAAACCTTTGATTGTTGATAGTATGCATGAAACACAGCATTGGACTGCGATTTCTTCATCATGTCATTGGTGTACCACAAGGTGGAAAACCTAGCGGCCAATGGCTCCGAGGGTTCGATCTCTGGGAAGGTGGCTCCTTAAGGCATTTTCCAAGCAACAAATGCAATCAAAATGATCGGCCACTTGCAGTGGAATTCATATCCCAAATCCTGGGATTCACAACAATCTTTCCCTAGTTCATTGATGAGGTAACTCGCCCAGTTCATCTACATTCCCTCCACATATTTTCCTGGGAGATCCACCACTAGCCTAGTGACCTGTGTGGGGTGGTTTTTCCTTAATATCTTACCAGCTATGAGTTGGCAAGCGAGGCGCACTGCTCCATCCTATATAGAGGATACTTTGTAACCTCACTTTCATTTTTCAACTTCTCTGTAAGCTTCCTTGATGTGTTGTGCTAGGGAGCGGTTTGAGGCCTTCCCTCGATAAAACTATTGAGGGTCGGGTCCCTTCATGCTTAAGCCTATGATCTAGTGGATCAACGTCGGATCCATGATAATTATTTTTTCAAGCTATAGGTATCCACCATGATAGCACGATAGGAGGAGTTTAATGCAAGAGTTAACCTCCTGGTGGGCGCCAAAATGGGGAATCTTCATCACATTTAGCACAGTGGACTATGCCAATCCCTTAATCCATAGCTGGGAGACGAGGCAAGGCATCTTCCTAGTTGACTTTGTCAAGTAGCGGTGGGGTGATAGAATAGCATAGTTCTTCATGTCTCCTTGATTGAAGTCATTGTTCTTCAGTAGCGAAATCTATCCTAACTAACCCCCGACTACGCGTATTCCTTTCTAAATTTATGTGGTGAATACGGTGTACTCAAAATCTCATAGGATGTTGTTGTGGTTAACTACACCAGCCAAAGGTGGGATATACTTTGGTAGGATCGACGGGATCTACAAGATCTACTTCGTATTAGCCATATCACTGTGGTTCTTACTTCATTGCTCAGTCATGGGGTTGACACGGCCAGAACGACGTCTAGTTGAAGGGGAATACTGCAGTCCATTAGTCGACAATGCCTGGACACCTTTAGATAATGGTCTGTCAGACATTAGCTTCTTGAGGACCTCCTTGATAGACTTCTCTAATTCACTAGGTTCACCCGACATTCTAACTTTCAAACAGACAGGTCGGGGTAGGCGAACGGATAAGCGAGTAGACAAACGGACAACGAGGTCTAGTTTCTGATAAAGAAACTCGACACACAATCAATTCTCTTCTTGGATCATTTAATCACGGGTATCAAAAAGTGGTCCTGGCATAGTGATCGACAAGTTAAATAAGAGGGGCCTTGTAACGGATTCTTCCAACGGCCATGAATGCTTCCATCAATGTGAATTTGTCCGTTATGGTGCAGTATCAACATCCGAAAGTGGTCCATCTGCCCATAAATTCATTTTCTAACCATTATGGAGTGTCATTCTAATGGTCGGGGTGCCTCCAACATTCATATAGCTTCACCAGGGCGAAGTCCCATTCTACGTGGTCCTGTTGTTCCAGCGAGGTTCAAATTCTGTGAACCAGCCTCCTGCGAGGTTCTAGTCTGCAAAGTCTTCTATCTGTTCTCTGTAGCTTCCTGTAGCTTTTCCAACTTAGATTTCTTTTTATTGAGCTCCCTTGCCTTCTTACCTGTAATCTAAGTCTCTCTAACTGTTTCTAGAATCCTCTTTCCATTTTTATTCTTATCTTCCCCTAGTTTAGTGACTTCGCACTGTTGATGTGCCCTCAAAGAGTATGAAGTTAATATCCCATTCCTTAACACTTTCTGGGTGGATATACTTCTTTCTTCAATGGATAGGTCCTTCAAACCTTCTTGCATTCTCTCAACCTTGACAACTAATTCTCTTTCCTTTTGTCCCTCCTACGTCGTTACTTTGTTCTGTTGCTTCGAGATATCCTCTCATTCTTCTATTAGTCGATCTATTTTTATAGGTATGAAATCCTTTAGTTCTTTCTTTCTCTTTTTTGTATCTTCTTCCTCTGCTTTCCTTTTGATCTGATCATTATCAATCCAAGTCTTACCTAACAAAACTGGGAAAGGGGCGTTGTTCTCAACAAACTTAATGACTTCAAATTCCTCTTCATTCGATGTTCCATGAATAATAATAGGTACATTAATAACTCTTTGATCCGAAATCGGATTCAGAAGCCTGACAGGGCATGAAAAATGATCAAAAATGAAAGTGCTCGGAATCCGATGAAACCAACACCATTGCGTCCGTCTCGTCTTCCTGATTCCGGCGGTATAATTTTTTTGTCAAACGGAGTCTGTATGGAGAAGATATCGCATTCTGTCCGTCAAGCCAAATAGCAAAATTTTGGATGTTGATTGTACCTGTCCATATAGTCCATATAGGACACGTGTCAGTCCATACAGGAGACACGTGGCACGTCCGTGCGTGCAACATGTGGCGTGACCGTATCGGTGACACGTGGCAGCCTCAGGCAGTGACACGTGTCAGGCTGATTTGGCATTTTCTGCGCACAATTGGACCAATTCCGAAGTGACACGTGTCACCACTGAAAGGGTGACATGTGGCAGGGTGACGTCAACAACTGACGTGGTAGGTTGACGCGGCAAGTGACTGGGCGTACGGCAAGTGACGTGGCAAGGTACAGAAGCTGACGTGGCAAGGATGATGTGGCATACGGAAATGACATGGCTTGAATTACGTGGACCAATAGGTGGTTGACACGTGGCATTCATCGAGTGGATGTAAAGGTGCCATGTGGCCCAATCACGGGCTGCCACGTGGCACCCCAAGTTTATCCAATGAGGGCTATGTCAAAAGTTTTTGGGTCCCGGGGGATTCAAACCCCAGACCTCCTCCACACTGTGCCTTTGTGTAAAGTCTCAGACCAACAGGCCACCGGGTGGTTCTTGTTACCATGACACGCGAATTTGTATTTGAATTTGCGTGTGGTATTAAAACATAGGGGGTCGGGCCCGGGCTTAGCCCCGACCCCAGTTCCATTGTATAGCCATATAACCGTGACCGTATATTTGCGCGGGGGTTAAATATTAACCATTAATGCGCGGGGTTTAATGTATGTGATCACGGTGAGAGTTGTGCGCGCGGTTGCCAACGATTACATTGCGCGGTTTAAACGTTGGTTGTAACGGTTACGGTTGGCGCATAGCCCGTGTCCCTATGGGCAGTCACCATGTGAACGGTGCTAGCGCTAATACAAAGGGGGCCAACGCTTAGCCTATCAGCTAGCGCATGGCCATATGGCTGTTAATATGACCAAGAGCGCGCCCTTTGGGGGGCTGCGCCTAAAATTTAACTATATTATGGTTGCCAAGTGGGTTTTATAACCACTTTTGTTAATTAAATGTAATTTAACCCATTGTTAATGATTTTTGGGGGTTATTGGGCTTTTTTAGAGCCTAATTTTTGGGAGGAAGTTGGAGATGGATAACCAATTTCCCCACTATTTAACCAAGGCCATTTTGAGGCCAAGGGGTCAGCTTTTGGACAGCTTTTGGACAGTTTTGGAGAGCAGAGATGCTGAGGCAAAGCCAAGTCAAAGCCAGTTTGAGGCAGGGAAGCTGTTGAGGAGGAGATGTTGTCGGACGATTTTTGAGAGCTTCGGACATCCGTTTCAGGTGTCGTTTTTTGTGCAAGATTCTAGAGATCTGGGCGAACATGACTAGATCAGTCTGGGAGCCATTCAACATTGTAATGATGTACCATTAAGCTTTCGAACAGAAATAAAGAAGCCTCCCTCACAGAGAAAAGGCCCGGAGACGTAGGCAAAGTTGTGCCGAACTCCGTTATCAACCTGTGCATTATGGTTTGTTGTTTTTCATTGCATTTCAGATCTGCAATCATGTTAATGGCTGTATAACTCCTTTTCTTTTCTCATTCTTTCGTTAAGTTTCCCAATGGTCAATTAATGCATGCAAATAAAAACTCAACCATAAGTCATTCGAAAAATCCTGACGGATCAAGTGGTATCAGAGCTAGTTGACGTTTGGAATTGAGTTTGCATGTTAACCAGGGAAGAGCACATCTCAAGGAGGAAAATGGCATCTACAAGAGGACTTTCTCAAGATGAGAAGGAGTTCAGAGATTCGGTGTTTTCCATGGCCGAGATGGTGAAGGTGTTGTATGAAGACTACTTGGAACGAAAGAGCATGGTTCAAGTAAAAACTTCAAAGAACAACAAAGGAAAAGAAGCATTGAAGGAAGTGCCTTCTACATCTATTTCAGAAAACATATCTAAGGTATGGAGTGAAGGTTCCTCATCAAATTTTCCTCATTCTCATCAAGTTGGTTTTGGTGAATTCGAAAAACACACAAAAGGTGTAGGTTTGAGAATATTAACTAAGATGGGTTATGAAAAAGGAAAGGGCCTTGGACGTAAAGGTCAAGGCATTGTAAATCCTATTGAGGTTGAGGAGAGGCCTCGATACTTAGGATTGGGATATGAAAGAGGGGACCTTGGAGAGTCTTCCAAGATGGGTTCCAAATCTTCGGAAGCAAGTAATGCTTCAAATGGCCAACTTAAGACATTGCAGGAACACTTCACAAAGGGAAATTGCGCATCACTTCAGGACTATGGTAGTGAATGCAAGTCATCTCCAAAGAAAGGTGAAGATCAGCATGGAAGGTATAATGGTCATGTTTTTATTAATTCTCCTTTTGATTATAACAAGCATAATCAAGTAAACCGAAACTTGTGGAAACTTTAACCATGTGCTTATTGTCATTCACCTAAGCATTGTGTTGCCAAGTGTTGGAAGAGACAAACTTTGTACAAGAAACCTATGTCGACCAGGAAGGAAACACGGCGTAAAGGTTCAAGTCCACAACGGAAGAAAGAGAAGGTTAAGCAGGTCTAGATGCCAAAAACTCGTTGTACGTTTTGCAGCAAGAGTGGACATCAAGAGGCTAGTTGTTGGAAGCTTAATCCAGAGCTTCATCCAAAGAAGGGCAAAAGGATTTTTCACGTACCCACGAAGGAGGACGGATTACCAGCAAAGCAAGAAGAACACCGTGAAGGAAAGAAAGCAGTCACTTGGTTCTGTCAGAAGTGGATGTCTCAACTTCATTGCATTTTGCTTCCCTTTATGTAATCATCTTTTAGAGACAAAGAGCAAGCCGGGTGGCCTATCCCGAGCTTTTTGACTGATCAGTAACCTTTTGAGGACCAAAAGGTCTTATTGTTGGGAGGTGTGATCTGAAATCGGATTCAGAAGCCTGATAGGGCATGAAAAATGCTCAAAAATGAAAGTGCTCGGAATCTGATGAAACCAACACCATTACATCCGTCTCGTCTTCCTGATTCCAGTGGTATAATTTTTTTGTCAAACGGAGTCCGTATGGAGAAGATATCGCATTATGTCCGCCAAGCCAAACAGGGAAAATTTTGGATGCTGATTGTACCTGTCCGTACAGTCCGTACAGGAGACACGTGGCACGTCCGTGCATGCGACACATGGCATGACCATACCGATGACACGTGGCAACCTCAGGTAGTGACACGTGTCAGGATGATTTGGCATTTTCCACGCACAGTTGGACCAATCCCGAAGTGACATGTTTCACCACTGAAAGGGTGACACGTGGCAGGGTGACGTCAGCAACTGACGTGGTAGGTTGACGCGGCAAGTGACTGGGCGTACGGCAAGTGATGTGGCAAGGTATGGAAGCTTACGTGGCAAGGATGACGTGGCGTACGAAAATGACGTGGCTCGAATTACGTGGACCAATAGGTGGTTGACACGTGGCATTCATCGAGTGGATGTAAAGGTGCCACGTGGCCCAATCACGAGCTGCCACGTGGCACCCCAGGTTTAGCCAATGAGGGCTATGTCAAAAGTTTTTGGGGCCCGGGGGATTCGAACCCCAGACCTCCTCCACACTGTGCCTTCGTGTAAAGTCTCGGACCAACGGGCCACCGGGTGGTTCTTGTTACCATGACGCGCGAATTTGTATTTGAATTTGCGTGTGGTATTAAAACGTGGGGGGTCGGGCTGGGGCTTAGCCCCGACCCCAGTTCCATTGTATAGCCATATAACCGTGACCGTATATTTGCGCGGGGGTTAAATATTAACCGTTAATGCGCGGGGTTTAATGTATGTGATCACAGTGAGAGTTGTGCGCGTGGTTGCCAACGGTTACATTGCGCGGTTTAAACGTTGGTTGTAACGGTTACGGTTGGCGCATAGCCCGTGGCCCTATGGGCAGTCACCGTGTGAACGGTGCTAGCGCTAATACAAAGGGGGCCAGCGCTTAGCCTATCGGCTAGCGCATGGCCATATGGCTGTTAATATGACCAGTAGCGCGCCCTTTGGGGGGCTGCGCCTAAAATTTAACTATATTATGGTTGCCAAGTGGGTTTTATAACCACTTTTATTAATTAAATGTAATTTAACCCATTGTTAATGATTTTTGGGGGTTATTGGGCTTTTTTAGAGCCTAATTTTTGGGAGGAAGTTGGAGATGGATAACCAATTTCCCCACTATTTAACCAAGGCCATTTTGAGGCCAAGGGGTCAGATTTTGGACAGCTTTTGGATGGTTTTGGAGAGCAGAGATGCTAAGGAAAAGCCAAGTCAAAGCTAGTTTGAGGCAGGGAAGCTGTTGAGGAGGATATGTTGTCGGACGATTTCTGAGAGCTTAGGACATCCAAAAGATTCTAGAGATCTGGGCGAACATGACCAGATCAGTCTGGGAGCCATTCGGCATTGTAATGATGTACCATTAAGCTTTCGAACAGAAATAAAGAAGCCTCCCTCACAGAGAAAAGGCCCGGAGACGTAGGCAAAGTTGTGCCGAACTCCGTTATCAACCTGTGCATTATGGTTTGTTGTTTTTCATTGCATTTCAGATCTGCAATCATGTTAATGGCTGTATAACTCCTTTTCTTTTCTTGTTCTTTCGTTAAGTTTCCCAATGGTCAATTAATGCATGCAAATAAAAACTCAACCATAAGTCATTCGAAAAATCCTGACGGATCACTCTTCCATATAGGGTTATCATATTTCCCTAAAACAAGCTTGTCCTTCCTAACAAAGGTATCATAGTAGGCTTTCCCAAAATTTCCCAAGTGTCTTCTGTCATAATATTCACGTGTGTTTCCTCATCCAAGACACAGTTTATGTCAAAGTCTTTTATTCTTGTATTTATGCATTGTTTTACTTTCAGGATCTTTGGTAAACTAACATATTTGTGAACATCCATCGTTTCTTTCAACTGTAATAACGTAGTCTGAGATTTCTTTGATTCTTTCTCTTTATGATTCTCTAAAGTGCCCTTAGTCTCTTGACTTCCTTTATAGTTTTCTTGTCTCGTGTTCATCCTTTCAACTTTAGCAATCGTCCTTGGACAATCCTCACCCTCATGACCAACAATATTACAACAAAGACAAATAAGACCTACACCAGGGAATTCCTTAGCAAGATGTCCCGGTCTTCTGCAATTATAGCACAATGTCAATCCTCTTTTCTTTTACATGTTCCCCAACCTCTTCTGTACTACACACTAGGATCGCAGTGCTGGACCTGCAATCTGCAAAACAAATTCTAGGTTTTTGCATCCACTTGTGAGTCCAAAAACTCTTTCTATGCATAGGAATAACATATCTTTCTTCATTTCCATTAAATTTACTCCAATCAACTCTTTCTTTCAACTGCGCCCTAGCCTTCATACTAGGACATAATTTATTAAACATATTCAAATTCATGCTTTCGAAACAAAAATTATCACTTATCTTACTCTTGTCAAAGAAAAAATCTTTACCTCATTTTAGATCTTACCTCTTTTCTTGAGATCAGATTTCTTTCTTAGCACAGAGCTTCACAATTCAAGTAGAGTATTGTGCACTTCAGCGGCAGATCTATGCATAGAGCTTCTCTTTTCTTTACTTTAGTTCCTAGCAATCACAGTTTTAGGTCTTGGCATCATAACCATTTGTTGGCATAGGGGAAGCCCTAGGGTTCAACGCTTAACAACGCACCAAAAAAACCCCGACTATCGTCCCTTTTGGCAACACTTGCGAAGCAGGCGAAGTCTCACCTGAGGTAGAAGCAGGGGGGGTTACAGGGCGCAGGTGTCTGTAACCAATATGGGACACAGATCTGTGATAATAACACTTCGTAGGGTATTCTATTAACACTTAGAAGATGACATGCGTTAGTTTCCTAATCTTATTAACATCGCAGAACGTACCTAAGAATAGATCGACACAGTAACAATAAATGATTATATATCCTGAGCACTTAGCATTGAGTTATATCTAACATTCATTTATCCTTACACAAGTAAAGCACTAAGCAACAACATATCTATCTATCATACATAATAATCAAAGCATTGATCAGATTCATAACATAAACAACATAGCACAAATCAAACCAAAGACAAAAGATATATGTGGTTCACCCCAGTGTGGGGATACCTCCATCAACCACTTCTCCTTCTTTATTATTCGTCAATCTCTTACATTCAGTTAATTCTGTGCACTAAGCCACAGAGTCGAGCTTCGCATAAGACAAGAGATCTACGCACTGAACACCAGATCTTCCTTCCAAAACTAGGTCAAGGCACAAAGCCAATTCTCTATCAAGCACAAAGAATTACTCGCATACATTCCTTGGCACAAATTCATTCAAGCTAATTTCACTTAGCTCCACAAACTACTCAAGAGCTTTTCAAAACACCACTTCTTCTACCATACATTCTTCTTGTATTTATACTTTTACAAACCCTTACAATAGGGCCAAACATGGGAAAACCACATGGGCCGACATCCCATAACCCATTACAAAAGCCATAAAGAACCCCTTACTGGGTACACATAGCCCGCAAAATCAGTGAGATTCATGATCTCAGCTCCGCTTGGGCGCTCCTTCCTCGACCAATGTGTCGAAGTCCAAAAGTGGTCCAAACCTGACCAAGGTTTCCTCAAAACTTGGTCGAGGGCCAACACCAATCTACAAATATGATGTAGTATCTATGTTTTCTCTGTCATTGATTTGACCCTAGTCAGTAGGGGATCATTCCCTATCACACTACCAAATACCTTCTTCCATATATTCTTTTATTATTTGTTAGTGATAACTTTGAATAATGAAGTTTATTTCTTCTTTACACCCTTGAAGTCATAAAAAATTTACCATATGTCCTTAGGGTCAAGAATACCTTTGAAAACAACCTAAAAATCATTGTTAATATCCTTCACGACAAAATTTATAGCTAGAATTCAATTGTCTTCCCATACTAGGTGATTTTTGGTACAAACAATCGATTTTACTCAAATTAGGTACATAGTAAATGTCATTAATCACATCATTTTCACAATCAACCCTACCACTACCAGTAACAGTAAGTGAATATGCATATGTAACAAATATCTTATTTTATTTGGCCTCATTAAGGAAGAAAAGAGAGAAGAATCCTTAGCCATGTGATGTGAATAGCCGGAGTCATCTATCCATTCTTTTTTAGAAGTATGAGCATGTAATGAATGAGAGAAAATAACAAAAAATGTATGAATATTATCATTTATGTTGTCTTCAACGTGTCATTGGTCAATTATCTTCCTTCAATTATATTAATCTTCTCCTCAAGGACACAAACCCTCTTCCTGTAAGCCTTCCCAAAATGCCCTATATTTCCATAATGACAATAGGCCTTCCTATTCTAGAATTTCCTAGTTTGTTGTTGACTATCACCTCCATGATTTCACCTATCAAACCTATCTTCACAATCTCCACTATGGCCTCTTTTTTAACTACCATCTAGACTCTTTCATTGTGATTATGTCATCATATGCCCTTAATGAAACGTGATGTTTCTTATTGCTAATATTTCTTTCATAAAATAGTTTACATACACCTTAATCAACAAATTAGAGAAATATAAGACAAAAGGTATAATCCTTATGGTGGAACATAAGATATCATATGGTGTTTTTCATATTCATCAAAATCATTTATATCAACTACCCTTCCTTCTTAGGTAAGTCACTAGGAAGTATTTTTCACTTTCAACTAGCTTCTATTGCATCTCCCTTATACGATCTAGATGATCCTCAATCCTCTAGAAAGAGAGAGGTTACAAAGAGATAAACTCTTTCTCAAGTTACATAGACTTTCAATAACCATGTCAAACAAATTCTTTAGTCTCTTCTGAAATTCATTAGAGAAATTGATCCCACTAGTATGGAAGAAATTCTCCCTTGAAATATAGGTTGTCATAACACCTATAGCTTCATCCTTCTTCCCCTTAGCCATTAATTTCTCATGTTCATATTTAGTACCAATAACAATTGTCTTTGTGAATTGCCACAATGTTTTTCTCTTCAACAAAGTCTCCATGCCCTTTTTCCACATGCCATAATTACCAAATCACCATCACAATATCCTACTTTAAACCCATATCACTTCTAGAAAACCTTGATTCAAGTAACTACAAATCCAAACAAGTCAAATCTTCCCAAGTATTTACTTCTTAATAGAATAGATACCATATGCAATCTTCCTATGATGCAAAAACCTCCAAACACCTTACAACAACAAGAACAAATATAGGATGTTTAAAACCTAGGGTTATGGTACCATGTTAGAACTCATAGGTGTATCACAAAAGCATATAGAAAATTCAAGAAAAGACAATAGTGGTAAGGAATATTGTTATATCATTACCACATTACATATCAAAATGACACAAAATGTTATTCCCTTAATTCGCCACTAGATTATCCCAAGTGGTGATATATTTATACTTGAGTGTGTATCCAATCTACCTTGAACTAGGTTAATTGAGTCAACTTTGATCGCCCAATATCACCCCAAAGAAATTAGACAATCTATATTTGTTGGCTTATTNTAGCTTCTATTGCATCTCCCTTATACGATCTAGATGATCCTCAATCCTCTAGAAAGAGAGAGGTTACAAAGAGATAAACTCTTTCTCAAGTTACATAGACTTTCAATAACCATGTCAAACAAATTCTTTAGTCTCTTCTGAAATTCATTAGAGAAATTGATCCCACTAGTATGGAAGAAATTCTCCCTTGAAATATAGGTTGTCATAACACCTATAGCTTCATCCTTCTTCCCCTTAGCCATTAATTTCTCATGTTCATATTTAGTACCAATAACAATTGTCTTTGTGAATTGCCACAATGTTTTTCTCTTCAACAAAGTCTCCATGCCCTTTTTCCACATGCCATAATTACCAAATCACCATCACAATATCCTACTTTAAACCCATATCACTTCTAGAAAACCTTGATTCAAGTAACTACAAATCCAAACAAGTCAAATCTTCCCAAGTATTTACTTCTTAATAGAATAGATACCATATGCAATCTTCCTATGATGCAAAAACCTCCAAACACCTTACAACAACAAGAACAAATATAGGATGTTTAAAACCTAGGGTTATGGTACCATGTTAGAACTCATAGGTGTATCACAAAAGCATATAGAAAATTCAAGAAAAGACAATAGTGGTAAGGAATATTGTTATATCATTACCACATTACATATCAAAATGACACAAAATGTTATTCCCTTAATTCGCCACTAGATTATCCCAAGTGGTGATATATTTATACTTGAGTGTGTATCCAATCTACCTTGAACTAGGTTAATTGAGTCAACTTTGATCGCCCAATATCACCCCAAAGAAATTAGACAATCTATATTTGTTGGCTTATTACACACCCAATCAATTATAGTCACCCTAGTCAAGACCAGTTTAGTTGGTGTCATCTACCTAAGTTGAAACCCCTTAGTGAATTAGTCACTACTCAATCAATCCACTAGCTGGCACCAAAATAAATCAAATGACATCCAATAATTGGGGTTAAATACAAATTCCAACTATCCCCCACATAAGTCACATCCATATGTACTTAGGTGATATGGTTCATGGATAGTGGTGGCCACCCACCTGTTCCAAATTCCAACTAGCTCATCTGGACAGTTTTCAGTTCAGTGTGTTTCTCTGTAATGGGGACATTTCTTTGTAATTGTGGGTTCTACACTTACGGGGTTGTCTTGAATCCTTACACAGCATCCAGGTGGATATTGGTGGCCACCCGCATATTCCAACTAGCTTATTTTGGAAGTTTCCATGTCAGTATGTCTTTCTGTACTTTTAGGGCCGTTTTGGGGCTCTAAACAATGTTTTCTTGGCTTTCCATAGTCAAACTATAGACAAAGTCAGATTTTTATGGCATAATGCACAGTTCTCAAAAATACCTTTCCAATGGGCTATCACATGCCTAAAATGGAGATCATATGAAAAAATTACGACCCCAGGAAGTTAATGTACTAACTTACCCCAACGGGGCCCACATGACTTTTGGCACTTCATCTCCTAGGGTTAGGTTTTTGGATGTCTAGGATTTTGGAATTCATGTGTATCATAAAAAGGCCTTCAGAGCCTCATTGTAATCATCTTCTTGCGAACGAGCATAGTCGTCACATCTCTTCTCAGAAATAAAGTTTCCACCATTCTAGCGAGTCTTTCACTCTGTATTTTTACAGTCTCTGTACATTTCTTTCATTAATAGAAATCATGTAGTGTTGTATTTCTCTGTTTCTTGAAATTTTATTTGTATTTCATTGTAATATATCTGCTTTCATTTCTTCCAAAAAAATCTGGATCAATGGTATCATAGCAGGTTGCTCTTAATCGTTTTTCAGTGCATGTCCCCGACGAGGTATGAGTATAGCAAGTTGGGTCTCGAGCTTGTCTCTCTTGAGAAAAATCACTCTCGCACACCCAAGAAACCCCCTATGGTGGCAAAAAATAAAAATAGTGGAGCAAAAGATTCTATTAACCTCTTGCTTGAGCAAGCTCTCGCATGACAGAGGGACGAAACGATGGAGAATTTTCCCCACGTCCTTCAATGCATGCCGATAGCAATAGGCACACCTTCATCAAGTGACCACTTTGGAGGAACCTCTCCCTTCAAGGTACAAGTTAATTTTTATATTCTTGTATTTGAAGGTCGGATAGATACAAATACCTTAGAAAAATGGTTGAATCTCCTAGAAGGTTATTTCTTTGTTCACAATTTTTCCGACAGGGAAAAAATCACCTCTGCACTCCTCAAGGCTCTCCCCCATGTCAAACATTGGTGGGAAACTTACTGGGAGAAAAGTTCCACAAAGGAATCTGGAATATATGGGGTCGATCCCACTTGGGATTTTTTTGTGGATGAGATCAAGGAATAATACTACCTTATTGATAACTATGAAGACCAGTACATGAGATGGACCACACCACGACAAAAGAAGAGACAAAGATTGTTGGAGTTCGAAAATCATTTCCATACCTTATGCACCAAGATGGGTATCAAAGACTCTGAGCGGTATCTGGTTCTGAAATATCATGGGGCTCTGCATAGGTACATCCAAACTGAAATGGATTTCCTAAACATCTCATCATTGGGAGTTGCCTATGAATATGTTGTCAAAATCGAGAAGAAATTTAGGCACCAGAACAAATGGGAATTCAGGTCTGCAAATACGCAACAATCAAAGCATGGTAAAGATGGCCCTTACCAATATCCTCCTGAAAACCAGTCCAAGACACAGGAAAAGAAGGGTAAAGGAAAGACGAAGAATGACACTGGGAAGTGGTGTGACTTCCAAAAAATACCCTGGCACAATATCGATGAATGTCACTCGAAACAGTGATTGGTGGTCGAACCCTGATTCAAAATCTGATCCAGAAAATATTGAAAATAGACATATCATCGACGCAAACCCCATTGTTATTGTTGCGACCGCAACAATTCAACCAGAAGAACCAGTAGATCCTGAAGAGGGGTAGCGCCTCTTCCATTCACAAATGTGGGTGAAAGGGGACCCCATTTCATTTCATTGTTGATAGTGGCAGCTAGAAGAACCTCATCTCAGTTGAGGTCGTCAAACGGTTGGGGTTGTCAACAACACCACACCCGCATCCATACAACATTGGGTGGATTCACCAGGGACGAGATATTTGTGTCATCCAACAGTGTTGCTTATCCTATGGCATCCAACCCTTCAAGGATGAGGTAGTGTGTGATGTTGCCCCTCTTGATGTCTCTGATGTTGTTTTGGGCCAACCATATATGTGGAAATGTCATGTTGTTTATGATTCTCGACCCCATAGTGTCATTATTACTTTGGGGAGTCATCTCTATAGAATACCAGAGGTGGTTCCGACTATTTTTCCACCAAAACAGTGTTGCAAGGTAATCTCTCATACTTCAAAATTCATCCTCTTCACAATTTGTTCAAAGGATGCACAGGAGGCCACTACAACCACTGCAACCTCAACACCTTCTATCCAGCAAAAGCATATTTCAGAAGAGAAAGTAGGAATTGTTTCTTCACCTACAATGGTGCCTACACAATGCTTCATCAATCCCAGAGACAACAGGTTGGTGGAACGGATTCAACCCCTCTAGCGATAGGTTTGTGATAGCCTTCCACAGACCAAGCAACACAACTTCTCCAACAAGGCACGCAACTCACCAAGATTCATATTCAGAAAATGATTTCCCCTCTTCCCCGGGAACTCAATCCAATAGAGACAATTTATTTCTAAGGGGGGAGGATTGATCTAGGTGGATAGTGGTGGCCACACACCTGTTCCAAATTCCAACTAGCTCATCTGGACAATTTTCAGTTCAGCATGTTTCTTTAAAATGGGGACATTTCTTTGTAACTATGGGTTCTGCACTTGCAAGGTTGTCCTGAAGACCTACACGGCATCTAGGTGGATATTGGTGGCCGCCCACCTATTCTAACTGGATTATTTTGGAATTTTTCATGTTAGTACATCTTTTTGTACTTCCGGGGCTGTTTTGGAGATCTAAACTGTGTTTTCTTGGCTTGCCACAGTCAAATTGTTGATGACGTTAGAATTTGACAACATAATGTGTATTTCTCGAAAATACCTCTTCAACAGGTTCTCACATGCCTAAAATGGAGATCGTATTCAAAAGTTACGACCCTGGGAAGTTAACGTACTAACTTACCCCAATGGGGCCCACATGACTTTTGGCGCTTCATCTCATAGGGTTAGGTTTTTTGATGTCTAGGGTTTTGGAATTCATTTCTATAATAAAAAGGCCTTCAAAGCCTCATTGTAATCATCTTCTTGTGAATAAGCATAGTCGTCACATCTCTTCTCAGAGATAAAGCTGTCACCATTCTATTGAGTCTTTCACTCTGTATTTTTACAGTCTCTGTACATTTATTTCATTGATAGAAATCATGTATTGTTGTATTTCTTTGTTTCTAGCAATTTTGTGTGTATTTCATTGTAATATCTCTGTTTTCATTTCGTTCCGAAAATAATATGGATCATTGGACTAGATTATCAATAAGATATATCTTAGACTAGTATACCATATATCCCTAAAAAATGTACCCCTCTAAATATGATCCATGTCTAAAAAACACCTTTATTAACTTCGCGTAACACTCCACCAACCATATTTGGATGAGTGTATATATCTACATATTTGAACCTCCATAACCATGTGTATGAGGTAGTGCTCTTGTGCATTAAATAATCTAAAAGGAATGTACTTTTATGCATTTCACATTAGAAGACAAATTTGTCTCTTTCAATACCTATATATCATTGATTTATTTCCAAGACAAACATTTAGAAATAAAACATATCAATACAAATAATATACAATTTCTCCTCTACCATGTTTTTCATTAAAATGAAAATTGTACCATTTGAAATGTCACTCTATGTCATTGATTTATTTCCTTAGAAGACAAACATTTAGAAATAAAACATGTCAATACAAATAATATACAATTTCTCCTCTACATTGTTTTTCATTAAAATGAAAATTGTACCATTTGAAATATCACTTTATACTTAGCTCATGAATTTTCTTAATTGATATATAACGTGCTTCATATGGTTATCAATGTTTTGTGGTAGGGATAAAGGAAGCACATCATAACACAAAATGAGGCATTACCATTTAGAGGTAGGGATAAAGGAAGCACATCATAACACAAAATGAGGCATTTTTTTTTCTCCAAAAATTTTTACTTTATATTAGAGATGTAATATAAATTGTTCTTCAACCAGAAAGTCATTACAAAACAAAGTTTCTCAGGACCAATCAGCGATAACATTCATTCCCATTCTCCATGATCCCATCTCCGGGGAGGATTAAAGCCACAGAAATATATATATCGAAAGATTCATCCAGGGGATTGTCAATAGACAAGCTCACCCTCCTAAGATATGAACATTAGAGAGCCTAAAAAACTCTCAATACATCCCAACGAAAAAAAGATAGCATCACACAACATTCAAACAGTGGAACAACTAGTAAAGGTCTAAGAAAAGGTGAGGTCCTTCATGCTTCTCAATACATTGATTGAAAGTGAGCTTCCCTGGGGTTTTGTTGAGTGCCAACTTTGATAGGCTATCTTCTTCTCGATTTCCTTCCCTATATACATGATTGAAGGAGATTTTTTGAAAGGAAGAGATTAATGTACTTACTCGATCCTTCCAACAATCCAATGAGATAACCTGAAGTCAGCCTTTACCTCGCATATAGTCTATAATAATCTTGGAATCACCTAAAATGTGTATTGAATGTAAGGACAACCTATTTTCCAAGGTAAGCAGTGCCCATGTTCCAAGCAATTCCACTCTTGGGTTAGAACCTGGACTGCAATTTAAGAACCATTTGTAGTTGCAGTACTCACTGATTTTTATCACCCCACCTTCTCTACTGTTTAATCCAGACGAAGCGGTCGTTCCATCGAACCATCCATCAATACTACCCATGCTTGTCTGAGTAGATCCACATCTCCGCACAGAGGCTATATTCACTTGGGTGTGTCCTTTTAAAGCCAATATCAATAAATGAGCTACCTTCAATGTCGAAGGACTTTTGTCTTAAAAAATGGCATGGTTTTGTTCCCTCCACTGACTCCAACAAGTCAAGGCTGGTAATGACTGTAGTTTTGGTTTTGTAACACTCCAACACTTAAAACATTCATTATTGTTTCCTATCCAACTGTCATCAAATTTTAAATTCGATTTGAGATTCAGCCAAACGTTCATCGTGAAATCATATTCCAAGAATAAATGTTGAGTGGTTTCTTCGCTCCTTTTACATAAAAGACATATGCCTGGACCCCTATAACCTCTGCGTTGAATATTCCCCCAGGTCAACAGTTTGTTCTCTGCTAATAACCATAAAAATGTTTGACCTTCAAAGGCACATTCCAACCCCATAACGCCATCCGCCATCCACTGGCTTTGTAAATCCATTTCAATTTTTTTGTTGCCATATATATGTTCTTAACCGTTATCATGCCTGACTTGCTACCACCCGACCATTTTAGGGAGTCCGATTTTGAATGTATGAGAACACCATTATTGATGAGTTCACATCTATAGAGATTCCACTCCACCTGTAAGTGCCTTGTCAAATCTAGATCCTCACTTGTGTACCAATTCAGACTGATCCTCCCCGCTTGTGGATTTTTCTATGCCTAAAAGAGATAGTATATCCATTTTCTGTTTAAAGTAGCAATCAATTATACCGATACTATAGCCACATCCCCCATATCTAAGATGGGGTATTTACCTATGGCAATGGCGGTTCTGTCCCCAGGGCTCCACACAATCTAGTGTAATAGAAGATGAATAGATTTCAGAAGGTATAACCATGTCTATGAACCTCTTTCCTTGTGGATATCCACGGTGTGAAGCCAACATTGGAATGATACATACAGAAAGTATTTTTCCTTTAACACTCGCTGCCATAAACCATATTTCATTAAATTCCTCCAAAGACTGTGAGTCACCAAAACTCTGCTAAACCCTATCAGATTTCTCAATCCCCAACCCCCAAGGTGCTTAGGCCTAGCAATCAACTGCCAATTACAGAGGTGGTAATTCTTCTTAATCCGGTAGCCTGACCACATAAATTTAAAGATAATTTGGTGAATTTTTTTTTGGATCACAGCAGGCAAGCTCACCAAGGTCAACCAATAGACATGTTGAGATTCAAGAACTGCTTTTATCAAGACCAAGCGCCCCCCTAATGACAACCACCTTGAGCTCCAGTGCCTAATTCTCTTTTCATACTTTTCAACCACCCATAGCCAATCATTCAAACTATATCTATAAATCTTTAGAAAAAAACCGAGGTATCGAAACCCCTCGAAGAGATCTCTGGTATTGTAAGTAAAGATAGATTTCAAAGATTATAGCATGGAAGGGTTAACACCATAGTAGTGAAAAGTAGTTTTTTTAGTGTTGATCTAGAGACCGGAGGCATTACAAAAATGCTTAAGTATCCTACTGATGTCTTTCCATTATGCTAAAGTAACGAACGTCATAAGAAGAATGTCATCTACAAACAATAGATGCATGATTTTTATAAAATGAGAAACTTTGATACCTGAAAGATGTCCAGCCTCTTGGCTGCGTTTTAACGCCAGACTCAAACCATCCATAATGAGAATAAAGAGAAGCAGTGACAATGGGCATCCCTGTCTGAGCCCCCTACCACTGCTAAATAAATTTGAGGGCTCTCTGTTGACGAGGATCACGAGAGAAGCCGACAAAACACAACCCAAAATCCAATTTGTCGGTGGCAGCCCAAAGCCACATTGTAGTAAGATCAACCTGAGGAAATCCCAACTTATGTAATCATATGCTTTCCTTAGATCAATTTTGAGAATTAAAGCCTGAAGTTTTTTTTCTTTGATGTTGTGAATGCACTCCTAAGCAATCCCTATTGCGTCATTAATTTGTCTGCCTTTCAAGAAACCAAATTGTTCCTCAGATAACGACCAAGAAAGGATTGGTCTCAATCTCTGAGCTATAATCTTAGATATCACTTTATAACACAGTTTTCATAATGCTATCGGGTGGAAATCCCCAAAGTTTTTCGAGCCATTTACCTTAGGAACAAGAGCAATGAAGGTAGAATTCAGAGACTTGATTTCCTCTCCTTTAATGCGTGATTCTTCGACAGCTTCCATCAAATATTTGGAAACCAAGTCATAGAATAAAATGAAAAATTCCATACTCCATCTGTCAAGCCCCGAGCTTTTTTCTTTGGGAAAGCCTTTTAAAACCTCTAAAACTTCTTTCTCAGAAACATGCTTCTCAAGGGCCACTAACTCTTCATCTGAGACCATCCTAGGAAACAATCTTACAGATTCCACTTGATCTACAATCATATTCTCAATGGGTTCTTGATAGAAAGAACTAAAATACCTTTTTTCTTCTTTCTTTAAGGCCTCCTGCCCTTGAAGAATATGGCCATGTTCATCTTTGATCTCCCACATAAATTTTGTGTTGTGCTTGTAGCTAGTGAAGTGGTGAAAGTACTTTGTGTTGCTATCACCACAGTGGATCCAAACTGCTCTACTCTTCAACCTCCAGTGTGCCTCTTCCTCCATCATCATCTTGTTTCGTTCCTCTTCCAAATATTTTAGCTGTGACCCTGCTTTAGTGCTTAAATCCGCCTCCCAACTTTCCTTTGTAAGTGTAGTGATTTGTTCCTCTAGAGAAATAAGGGCTCGGTTTTCAAATCTTTTTTTCTCAGCTATCCATGACTTTAGTCTAACCTTAATATTATGTAGTTTCTAGGCAAGTCTTCTTTGGGACCGTATGACACCACTGCCCTATACAGAAATCCATTCCGCCTTTACTAAGTCCCCAAAAGTAGCTTCACCCAGAAACGTTGGATTAAATTTAAATGGAGAAGCAACTGAGAAATCACCTCTTTCAATTTGTAAAAAAATTGGCGAGTGATCCGAAATGTATGGATGAATAACCCATGATCGGAACCTAGTTGAATTGACCAAGATTCCATCCAAAGAATAAATCATGTCAAGCCACTTCTGACTACTTTGTGTCCCACTCCTACCATTACGCCAGGTAGGCACAAGGTATGTTGGTTGTACATCCATCGGATTATTTTTGTCAAAAATATTTTTAAGAAAACCAACCAAGGGATCAGGTAATGCGCTAGCTCCCCAGACTTCATCAATAATGGTTGTAAAGTTTAAATCGTTGGCTATAACGAGGTCGTCTTGATCCAAAATACCACTTGAGTCCACCAACTCCTAAAACTGTCTTCTCCCTGAGAAGGGTCCATATGCATTTAAGAAAGAAAGCCTGTTATTATCTAGTAAGTGGATACCTGTCAGCAAAGTACCACTAGCACAAAGGTGGGACTGTAAATCAAAGACATTGGGGTTCAAATCAGCCAACAAATCATCTGAATTCCCAACAGAATTGACAGCCGAAATCATCCAGGATGGACAAAGAGAATACAAAAAGTGTTTGGCCTTCTCCTCGTTCCCTAAGGTCTCCTGTAAAAATAAAATATCTGGCTTATGAGCAATCAAAAGTCTTCGCAACGAAAGCATTTTTGGGGAGCCTCCAACCCCTCTGATATTTAGGGTCATAAGGATCATGATTTGGACCTCGCTAAGGCTTTCATGCCTCTAAAAACCCCTAAAAAATGAGGCATTACCATTTAGAGAATATAAATAACAAATAATAACTATAAATGCCAAACCTTCAAAAATTATGCCAATCATGCATTTATGAACCTCTAATATTACCCTTCCTTATTGAGACTTTTTTTTAACAAATATCGATGAAAATTTGATCTTGATTACAAATTACAAATTCTTTGACCACATTTCTCTTTTCGTTTGTTAATAAACATGGAAGTTTTTCATTTTTACTTTAATAATTAGATGTTTATTATTCCTTCCATCTAACATTACCCATAAATACTCTATCAGATTTTTCCCATTGTGCATCATATCAAATAGATGTGATACTCATAATTCACTATCTAATTAAGTACTCGTAGTCCACTATCTAATTAAAGATTGAATGATCTCTCACACCTCATGAAAACGGCTTGCATCACCCTATCAACACCAAAAAGAAAAATGAAAAATGTGTTTGCTAATATATAATATTTATAAATTTAAACTCAACCTAGATACCAAATTATGTGATTTGAAGCAATTTCTTACCATATTAACTGATTATGTAATTTTAGCAATTTTTTACCATATTAACTCATTAACTCCTCTGATCGACACTTTTCAATCACTTAGGAGCCATTCTTCATGGATTTATCACATTATCTTCCTTCCCATTGAAAATCAATATGTTTCTTCATGGATTTATCACATTATCTTCCTTCCCATTGAAAATCAATATGTTTTTTTGGTTGTACAATAACTATGGTGCTCAAGGAGAAAATGATTTTATTAATCATACATGTCTTTTATTAACTTTTTGAATGTGGAATCAAATATGGTTTTGAGTCAACATATTGGACATGCATATTTATCCTTTATTTTAAACTCTATAATATATAATAAATAGTATCAAACTAAATAAATAGAAATTTTTACAATTTAATAAATGATAAAATATTGAAATGCATTTTATGTACAACAAAAATGTGACATTCCATAGGTATCATGGATTTTCCATATAATAATTACATGTATTTACATTCATATTTTCCCAATTGATCTGGAAATGAGTTAGTGTGTAGCTTCTTAACTTCATCAATAATAGGTTCAATATATACATTATTGTGTTTTTAACTTGATACCTTCCTTTGTATTTGAAAATAATATATATATTTACAAACCTGAAGGTACATAATATGTAATAAATTTGAAATTAATGGTGTTTGATGCAAATAAAACAAATATGTGGAACAAATAATGCCAATATTTGTACTCTTTATTCATCAACATCCATGGAGGAAGGTTGTTTATTATAGCAAGAACTAATACAGTAAGTAAATGGATCTAAGTTCTACAAATGGATTAACACAATTAGTTGCCAAAAAAAACATTGTCTTTCTAGGTTCATCTTTGAAAATGAGTTGTTTTCCCTCATTGTCCCTCCCTACGAAATCATTAACAAGAATTTTCCCAACACCATCTCTACTTTTATTTCATATATGACAACCCATACAATATTCCAATGTGTTCTTGTAATGGAACAATTGTTGGATATGTGGAATTATGGGGATATGAAGAAGAGCCTTATGAGAAACTTTCTTCATCTCCTAATCATATTGATATCTACTAGTTTGGAAGAAGGGAAATTTGTCTTGCTTTTCATTCTCATATCCATGACATAGAATGCAATCATTAAGACATGCATAAATTTTGTTATATTCCATCCCTAAATATTCAAAAAGAGCATACACTTCTCTATATGTATGAGGTAAAGTTCTTACTCTAGGAATAAAATCACTTAACAATCTACAAAAAAACATAAACTAATATACCAAAATTTAGTCAATCAGAATCATTATGATAGTGCATGGAGAGATTGAACAAATTATTGCTCTACAAGCCATTGAAAACCTTAGTATATATGTGGAAAATATGTTTCAAACACCATTTATGACCTTCAAGTTTATCAACAACATAGTAATGGATAGAAGACTTATATTGAAGCAATTATATAAGGGTGCAATAAATCCTAGCATCATCCTCCTCAAGAACAACATCCTCCATGGGGGCATTAAAGTAGTCATTAATCATGAAATTCATCCCACCCTCCACATGTATATCAGTAGCAATATCTTCCATTGTATTTGGGTGTACTCCACTATGGAAGCCATCAAAGGGAAATATATGATATTAGGTTCATTAATAACACTATAACTATGGTTATTATCACTTGGAATTGGCTACTAAGAATTGACCTTGAGATATCTTCCATTTTTAATTAGGAAGAAAATAAGGATGATTAGTAAATGTTGGAATATAATAAAAAAATTATAATTTACTTAGAAATACACTGCTCCCTGAAAAACCCTAGAGTGTTTGTTCATGTTCGTCATGGCTTCAACCTCTGGTCGGGATTCAGTGTCTCCTCTAGATGTTGTTGTGTTCTCCTCACTTAACAAAGATTCCAAGTCTCTGCCCTCTAGGTTTGTAAAAAAACTTGATGAAATTCCTAAGGTTTCAGTGCATCAGGGTAGCTCTAGGTCCTTAGCTCTGTGCCTAGAAGAAAATGGTTTGATTGAACAGTTCACAGGAATTTGGCCATCCCTAAGATCCATGGATCTCTAGGTTGATAAGAACTGGAAACCTTTGATCAAAGGTCACCTCTTGCGTGCTTTTTGTGGAAGGGGTTTCTTCACCTTCCTGTTTAAAGAGAAAGAGGACTGAGATCTGATCTTTCGAAGCGGCCCATATTTCATGGGTATTATGGGTCTATATTTAAACATATGCATGCCTAATTTCAACTCAAAAAACGATATTCCATTTGCATTCCTAGATTGGGTTCTCTTTCCCTACCCCCCCTACATTGTTGGAACGATGAAACAGTGTGTGTTATCGATGACACTCTAGGAAAATACATTGACAGAGCTAAGACTCAAGATGGAATGCAATCATGCACATGCATATGAGTTGAATTCGATCTAGATAAAGGACTCTTGGAATCAATCCAAATCACCTTAGATAAATGGACCTACTTGGAACAAGTAGAATATGAAAATATACCCTTCAAATGCAAAGGTTGTCATGAATATGAACACTTTGCTAAAAATTGTTTGAAAGTTGCATGAGACCAACTATCCTCAAAATTTAATGAGCAATGGAAGAAACCAAAAAATAAGAAGCAGAGAGATCCAACAAAAAAAGGAAACCCTAATACAACACAACAATAAGGTGCCCCCACGGACCATGATAAGGGGTCCAAGAACCTTGGCTCCAACAACAAGAGATTCGATGGCATAGAAAATGAGGAATAGGAAAATGTATCATTAGCACAAAATGATCATGAAAATGAGGAGTCTAACATCCCATAAGTAAAACTCACTCCAGAGTGGCCCCCCTCCCCAAAAAATTGTAATGTCGATCCCACCAAATTCCCAAGACTCTCCTCCTCATTTCCCTCCAAAGGATGGTGAACTTATAACTATCCTAGAGAACAAATATATATTCTCAAACTTAGGTGAGGAATCAAAAAAATATTCAGGACAAAGCGAACCTATTAAGAAACCAGGGAGGAAATCCAATCGTCAAAGACGTGAGGTTGAGACAAATAAGAAAAAATAAAGAGGTGCACAGGGTACCCTTGATGGTGTAGTTAGGAGAGAGCCCATAATGCCAAAGAATCAGAGTGGAACCATCCCTCCCAAAGGAGTGATCCAAAAAACCTAATTTAAATGATGAAGGTCATATCTTGGAATTGCAAGGGTCTTGGTATCCCTTCTAAATATGACTTGGTTAAAAATTTAGTAAAACAAGAAAATCCCCAAATTCTCCTACTCTAGGAAAAAAAACTAAAGGGCATCGAGGCCCTTCTTCAAAGATAAAAATTTTGGAATTCAGGACAACATTCAACTTCTAGTTCCATAGGTTCCTTCAGTAGTATCTGAATGATATGGAACCCTAGCATTTTTCATCTCGAACATAGTCAGTCTTCTGCCCACTGGCTTATGGTCAAACTCACCCACATTCTGACATGTAATGTGATCTCTATTATTAATGTTTACATTCCCAACCATCCTCAAGAAAAAGTGGTCTACTGGTCCTCTCTGATGGCTCTACAGGGGTCGGGAGTGGAAATCAACTGTATCATTGCATGAGACTTCAATACCACTATGCACCCCAAGGGAAAAAATGGGCATTGTAGTTTCTGGGACCCATCTAAAAAATATATGGAAGACCTCATTTCCCACCTAGATATTTTGTATATCAAACCAAAAAAGTGCAGGTTCACATGGTCGAATAGGCACTCTTGACCTAGACATATTGTTGCAAGGCTCAAAAGATTCCTTGTAAGTAACACCTTTATTGATGGCTCTCTCTCTCTCTCTCTCTCTCTCTCTCTCTCTCTCTCTCCATTCTTCCCTGGGGTGGCTCAGACCATTCCCGATTTTTCTCCTGCTCTCAAATACTGAATATCCTGGTCTGATCCCCTTTAGATTCAACCCCCAATGGGTGCAAGACTCTTTCTTCTAGGATTTGGTCACAAGTACTTGGAGTTGTTGGATATTTGGTTCTCCTGTTTATATTTGGGAGAAAAAACTTAAGAAACTAAATTCAAGTTTAAAGTAATTGGATAATACCTTATTCAAACCCCCAACACAACAACTAATTTCCCTTGCTAAACAAATGGAATAATATCAAAAAACAATGGAAAAGGAAGAGGACCTAGATGGATGTAAAGACAACCTTCTTGAATGGTGAAATAAAAGAGGAAGTTTGTGTGGAGCAATCACTTGGATTCGAGACACATGATAGGGAGACTCAAGTGTGTAGATTAAAGAAGGCTTTATATGGATTGAAGCAGGCACCCAAAGCATGGTATGGTAGGATTGACAATTTTCTGATGAGCTTGGTTTTTACCAAGAGCAGTGCAAATCCTAACCTTTACTTTAAGGTTGAGAATGGTGAATCGATGATTCTATTGTTGTATGTAGATGACATGTTTCTAACATGTGCGAAAAATATCATCACTGAATGTAAGAGAAAATTGGTTGCAAAATTCGAGATGAAAGATTTAGGAATGATGCACTACTTCTTGGGACTAGAAATTTGGCAAAGATCAGAGGGGATTTTCCTAAATCAAGGAAAGTATGTTGTGGAAATCTTGAAGAGGTTCGAGATGTTGGACTGTAAGACCATGGCTACCCCAATGGTATCAAATATAAAGTTGTTGTAGTATACAACTGCAGAGATTGTGGATTCTACCTTATAAAGGCAGATAGTGGGCTCGTTGATGCATTTGACGAACACAAGACCGGATATATGTTTTGTTGTGAATACCCTGATTCAACATTTGGAGCAGCCCATATAGGTTCATTTGGTTGCAGCAAAACATATGTTGAGGTACCTTAAGGGTACCTCTAGATAATGGTCTCTAGTATAGATCTGACCATGAGTTTGGATTGTATGGATACTCAGATTCAGATTAGGGTGGCAATATTCGTGATCGGAAGAGAACTTCAGGATATTGTTTCAGTCTTGGCTCCAGTATGGTCTCGTGGAGCAATAGGAAGTAGTCATGTGTGGCACTCAGTACGGCTGAAGCTAAGTATGTGGCAGCATGTGCAGCAAGCAGAGAAGCAGTGTGGCTTCGAAAGTTGTTGTCTGGGTTATTTGGTCTTGGATTGGAGGCGACCTGCATTTGGTGTGACAACCAGTGTTGCATGAAGTTGTCAGAGAACCCGATGTTCCATGACAGGTCGAAGCATATCGAGATCAGATACTACAATATCAAGGATATGGTACTGAGGGGAGCAGTGAGGCTCCAGTTTGTGACTACTGAGGATCAGGTTGCGGATGTGTTCACCAAGCCACTGTCAAGGACGAAGTTTGAGTACTTCAGAGACAAGCTTGGTGTGGTCCCTCTTTAGAGGGAGTGACAGGTGGAACTCATCCAACATGAAAAAGGGTTGGCACTGAGTATGGAAAAATCTCATCCAACATGAAAAAGGGTTGGCACTGAGTCTGGTGGATCTCATCCAACATGAAAACAGATTAACAATGAGACAATAGTGCACATGATCAAGTATTGATGCATCGTAGAGAGTGGATGTCCTCGGGACATGTTGTAGTTGTTGATAGCTACCCACAGACCTTAGATGCATGGGGTGAAGTCATGTTGCACTATGGATATCCAAGGATGTATAGATTCGCATGTTCAACAGTCAATGGATGTGAGCTCGTGTGGTATCAAGACTTGGAGTCTGTGTTTGGAAAGAATACCTTCCTAGTTAAGAGGGAGTGTTAATATTTTTGTTGCAACTACGGAAGATATTCTTGAATATTTGTCTTGGTCAAACCTTTAAAAGGTTATTGTAATTATATTGTACAAGTCGGCTCAACATAAATTATTATATTATTGGTATTTTACTTATAATTGTAAAAATCCCCATTGTGGCTAGTCAACCATGTTTTATGGGTTATTTAGGTCTAGAGTCATGTCTCTTCAAGAGACACTGTTGTGTATAAATAGAGGATAGGTTCCTCTCATTTGCACACCCACACACACACTTCTCTTGTGCATCTTGGAGCGCATAAGAAGGTCTAGCGCACAAGTCTTGGAGACTGGTTCTTTTGGTGTTTTGGTCTTGGTCTTTTTTGGAGAGCTATAGCACATCATTGTATTAGTTGAAGGAATCTATATTGAGGATTTTGGTTGCAAGGTTTTCTCCCCCACGAGGGTTTCCTAGGATAATATTTTTGTTCTATTGTATATGTGATTGTCTATCTTTCATTGATCCTACTACAGTTGCTATTGGATTAATTAATTGTAATTGTGTAGCTAGAAAATTTAAAATTCCAACATGGCTTCCAAATTGGAGTTGCCTCCATCTTCACGTGTACATCCAATCTTCCATGTTTATTTATTAAATAAGGTAATCGACAACAAAATCCCAATCCAAACTATTTTACTATTGATTAATGAAGAAGTGAAAATTATACTAGAACCATAAACAATAATTGAAACAAGGATTAAACAACACAAAAATTGCGCAATTACAGAGTACCTTGTCAAATGGAAGAACCTACCAGTGGAAGAGGCAACATGGGAAGATGAGTTATTCATGCAGAAACACCTGTAATTAGTCAAGTGTTGAGGACAAAACTTATTTGAAGGGGAGGGGCATGTTAAGAACTATACATAGCCCCATGTTATTTATAAAACTCCCTTATTAAGCCCTATATATTGAATTATTACATTTCTAGTGTTATATTTGTATGTAGGCTAGAATTGCACCCTTTCACTATAATTGTACCCTTTGTCTCATATACATAGACCTAGTCTTAAGATCATCGTATCTCATCTTGACATTGAATATATTGTAAATAGAGGTTTCCCCTTCAAAGTGGACTATTATTCATTGATTTTTTATCATTCTCAAAGCATTGGTTTATAACATTCTCTAATAAAATCTTCCTCCCAAGAGGGGATATGTTTACCAACCTACCCATAAAACCATATATTTTAAATGCAATTCTACGAAAAAAGACCTTCATAGTAGCATAGTCTTCAATATGACTTCTCCAACAACATTCCTCCGAAACATTTGAAAGGGAAAGAGGCAACGCTCTTACCAACCTACCGATATGCCACTAGTACAAAAGGTTCGAACATGCGGTTACGTCGTAAACCTCACCTTGTCAATTGAGTGGATCGACCAATTCTTTGGGTCAACAACTAACTAAAATAATGGTTGACCATGTCCACTTAGGATCCCAGATCCACATTTTATGGACAAGTGCAACCAACTACACACAATATTGTTGGTTTGGTCCATGACCAAAATCTATTTATAGACGATCCTTGTGATCGGTCTATCACATCATCGGAAGATTTATTTTCTCTCTCATGGAGCGTGCTCGTGTTTCATTGCTATGATGTGTTTAGACGCCACCTCTGATCTCAAATCTATTCTCCTCTACGGTTAATGCATGTCCCAACATAGTATTAGAGTTGTTGGTTTCAATATCGAGTTCATAGAGAAAGATTCAAATGAGAATGGGATAGCGCTTAACATCTATGATTATTCTGGGCATAATTCCTTTTCTCTTTTCCATGTATTGGAACTGATCGGATAAGGTTTTATACTTGATTGAAGTTTTCCTGAAGAGACTCAACCCTTTGTTTGCTAGTTGGGTGAGTCAATTTTTTGGTTACACGTTGAATGCTTTGGATTTTGCAAGATCGATCGTAACATTATGACTATTGAATGCATTGAAAATGCACGTCTTCTTGGGTAAGTGAAAAGGGGTTTCTTGGTGGAGATTTGTGATTTGGTCGACTCAATCACCCTTTTTTGTAAGAATATCTACTCAACTCGACCGAGGGTTCAAAAACCAGTGACCAGATCTAACTCAACTAACAAGTTTTTTCACTCATCATTGTTCGACTCGACTAGAGTCCTCGAAGTCGACCGATGTCCACATGACCTCCAATCATCGATCAAACCAACATACAAGTTGGAGGATCGAACCTCATTCAACTCGACATGAAGGAGGACTAACCCACACTCGACTCGACAATGATGGATCTACTCAACCAAATTATTAGTCAACTCGTTGCAGATTAACCCTCATTTGACCAAGCCCAAGTCAACTGGTGTGTGATGCATATTCTACTGGTGTGACGTTTGGAAAGGATATCCAACCAACCAGTCACGTTATCCAGATTCAATGAGTGCAAGAACCCTCAATCGTGAGGCCACTCAACTTGATTGGTGAACCCAACTTGAAGTGTAGCTTTAAGTGACATGCATATCCTTTTTTGGACTGGCTCAAGCCCGCTTGCCCCAACAAAGGATTGCATCGACTCGGCTTGTACCATCCTTTTTTTATGGCTCGACTCGGCCTCGATTCAACCGCACGAGGACCTTCTCAACTCAACAAGATCCGTTCAGATCCGACCTTTCCAAACGATTTTGAATTTGAACTTTGGGTTCATGAGAAGTTGTCATAAAACCTCTTTGTTGGGTTGTTGGTATGTCAAGAACATTTTTGGAAAAGCCCTAATTTCGTGATGTTTTAATATGTCGACCTAGTGGCTTCATGACGTGGCCATGCATGTGACTCGAACATTTTTTTGTTGAGTTGCTAGTGTCGTGAGCTCGACAAGTACGAATTCTGTGATGAGATCGATTGCGCATGATCGATCGCTTCCATTTGGTACGAGTCTACTGGTGAAGCCAAACTCTTTGTTGTGGTCATTTTTCCTTCAAACCATTCTTTGCATATATTCTACCTTGACTCTTCTACTATTAACTATTGGCATGTTCAATGAAGATGAAGTTCTGGTTCTTTAGAAATTGCAAGAGATTCGTTAAAAGAAGGCCCTTGCCTTGGAAGAATCTCACAACCGACTTTGTGTAGAGGTCACTGACTTGCAGACTGTCGTTGCACAGTTGCAAACTGAGAATCAACACTTCAGAAGTGAACTAGAAACAACCCATACCCAACTGGAAGATGAGGTTGCCCTTTTGCAAACTATCCTTTTATAGCGGTTTGATGAGAAATCTAGGAAATTTTTTGACCTAGAATAGACAATGGAAACCATTTATCAAGATCTGGTGGACAATTTTGGCAATAAAAAAGATCTTGTCAATGATCTCGTGAAGGAGGTGAAAACCCTTTCTTATGCAGGAAATGCTTCATTGAAGACAGAAAATGTAAAACTGAAAAATCAATTGAAGACTCGTTAAAAGAAAGCCCTTGCCTTGGAAGAATCTCACAACCAACTTCGTGTACATGTCACTGACTTACAGAATGTCGTTTCATAGTTGCAAACTGAGAATCAACACTTGAGAAGTGAACTGGAGACAACCCATACCCAACTGGAAGATGAGGCTACTCTTTTTCAAACTAGCCTTTTACAATGGTTTGGTGAGAAATCTTGGAAACCATTTTTAACCTAGAATAGACAATGGAAACCATTTGTCAAGATCCGGTGGACGATTTTGGCAATAAAAAATATCTTGTCGATCGTCTCGTGAAGGTGAAAACCCTTTCTTATGCAGAAAATTCTTCCTTGAAGACTGAAAATGCAGAATTGAAAAATCAATTGAAGACTACAGAAAACATGTTCCAAATTGTCGTGACTAAGCACTCGAGGAGGGTTACTGTCATGGTGAACACTATAGAAAGATTTTTCCAGTCTCTTGCAAACGAATTTCATGACAATTTTGACCTTCTTGAATACTAAGAGGAAGAAGTGTAAGCTCTTCCTCATCCAAATACCTCCTTGGGCATGGAAGTCACCCAACTGACGAAAACAAATGCCCAACTGACTCATGAGGTTGCCCAATTACAAGCCTATGTCAATGAGCTTCATGAAGAAGTTGCTCCTCTTCAAGAAGAAAGGATGTGACTATTCATGGCTTGCAGTACTGCAAACAGAACCTTGAAGAAGAAGCTCATCAACTGGAGAATACTGAGAAGAAGATTGATGTTGTTGAGTTTCCATGCTCACCCATTTATTCTCCACTCCCCGGTTCTCTTTGTAAGCAAAATTTTGTTGATTTATGTATTAAAACTCAAGATTGTATCGTTTCTCCAAGATTTGAAAAACACACATGTATAGGGTACCAACTGCTCAGCGAGATGGTATACACCGAAGGAGGCCTTGGGAAGAATGAACATGATATTACTACTCCTATTACACCTAATATGAAGTCACCAAGAACAGGTCTGGGATATGATGTTGTTCCCTCCTTACCTACAGTTTCCCTTGCTACAACCAAAGAATTTTTATTTGTTGTTGGTGGAGTTCAGACTGATTTTTCGGAAGATCTACTGGTAATTATGTTGAACTGATTGTGCCAGAATCTAATAATGTTGTTGATGACTATATACTGAGTTGTTCACTCCTAATAGAACACCAGACCATGAGCCTATGTTTCTTGATCAACCAACACAAAATTGTGTCTTATTGTCATCCTCTCCATAGAAATCGAAGGCATGGCAATTATTCTTTTCAATCTTTGTAGAAGAGACGTGAAAGACAAAACCATGGACCAATACCTACTATCAGGATATACTCTGGTTGGATTGATGAGTGGTCATTGATGCATCTAACCAGATTTGTGAGGAGTTCCTACCAACGTTTTTCGTCGACTGTACAATCATGCAACGCTCCTCTTCAATATGGATTGCTTTGCAGTGGTCAATCGAGGTTCGAACCTACTTGACAATCAACTGATGTTCAAATGCAATATTGGTCAATTGAGACTTTCTAGAGACAATACTCGACTGGAAGTTTTCAACTATGTATTTGTCGACTGATTTTCGACTAGTTATTGTATGTCGACTGCTATTTTGACGAAGATTTGTTGTTGATACATTGATCCCTTAGCTATGTTTAAAGGGGGGAGTAATTGAATTTATTGATGTGTAAACCCAATTGATGTGCCTGAATTTGTTGAGATCGACCGAACCATGTTCGACTATGTCGTTGGGAGTTGTACTTCTACTTATTATACTAGATAAAGAGACTGTTTGGATATAGAGACTATCTAGCTTGACAGAGACTGTGGGATTGACATAGACTAATTATATTGTTGTGTTCTTTTCTAGTCAATTGATCGACCAATTAGTGTCTTGTTGTCTAGTCGACTAACCGACTAGGACCATGTTTAGACATCATATTTTGCAACTAGTTTGCAATGGATGACTATCTTTTTTCCTTGATTCGTGTTGATGGTGATCAGACATCCTCAAGAGTGTTGTTGTACCATATCGTGATCATATTTTATAGTCTAAACAAATTCAGGGGGGRAAGTTGCTGAATTTTTTTYCTCCAARATAAGTTTACGAGGGGAGGTTGGAACATGTAGTTCCATTGTAAACCTCACCTTGTCGGTTGAGTGGGTTGACAATCGACTAAACTAATTGYTGACCATCTCCACTTAGGATCCCAAATTCACGTTTTATGGACATGTGCAACCGACTCCACCTRAGATTGTTAGTTTGGTCCATGACCAAAATCTATTTAGAGATGATCCWTGTGATCGGTCTATCACATCATCGAGAGATTTATTTTCGCTCTCATGGAGCATGCTTGTGCTTYAGTGCTACAGTGTATTTAGACACAACCTCTGATATCARATCAATTCTCCTCYGTGGTTATTGCTTGTCCCAACACAAAAYRGGTAATTAGTGACTAYGTGACCCAAAAAGTTAGTCATGATAGTTTTTTAAAGTTAAATACTACCAAATTTGAACAATTTTAAGAGACATTACTAAAAATGACTAATTTAAACAACAAAATTAATCATTTTTAAACAATAATTTAAACAAGACCTTTAATGTACTTGTTTACCTGAATGCAAATCGATTCCATGGCCATCATTATTATTGTATCTAATATAGACCATTATTCATAGAAGAAACAATTTATGTTGAAATTAACTGAAGATTCCAACAACTTGACCTTGTTCCTACATCGTATCAAACAAATCCAGGCCCAAAGAGGACCAATGGATAGAGAAATGGGTACCTATGTCTCAGGATGAGTGATTACTTCATGTGCTAGTTGGATGCTCTCCTCATTCTCTGAAATTACTTTGACCCGTGCCATAACCAATTGTTAATCACAAACATGAGATGAAATGATAACCATCGTAACATAAACACAAATCAGAGACAAATGGCAGTAGTCAAATTACATAGAAGAACACATCTATCATCTTATTCAAAGAACTAGTTTACCATGCCCTAACCCTTGTCCCTTTTAAAGGGAAAATCTGAGAAGCACCTGAAGAAAATAGTATTAGAAAGTTGCTCTGCACTTTAGGATATTAATGTGTCCTGTAATTGTTCTATGTGGAGTTGGAATTTATAATATATCCTACAATTTTATTTACAGTTAGAGGAGAGATCGGATCTTCATCCCATTGAAACTAAGAATTGATTTAAGGGAAACTTGCTTTACCCACCAGGTTAAACAACAAGATTCTAGATTAAAATTGTCATGGATGAGAATATATAAAGCAGATTTGAGTACACACAAAATTTACCCATCCATATCATAAATCTTCCATCATACACTGAATACAAGCTTCGATTGAAAGATGGATTTTACCTCTTTTGTGTTTCTCCAGCTTTGACACCATTCCAGTACATGCATATTAGACATCCAAAGAACTCAACAAAATATTAAACTCATGTTTCCATGAAATCAATAAACAAGAACTCCAATTAACCAAATAAGAAATTGACAAGATTTTATACCTTCCAAGAGAAGTACCAACATATTTCAAGAAGAATTATTGTCCTGCACAAGTCTTATATGCGTAGTCTTCTTGATTTTTCATGGTGCTCCATCCATCAGCTCTAAATTCCCTTTCCATTGTCAACTTTCATGGTGCCAACCGGTTTCCTCCTAACCATACTCAAGGAAAAAGAAAATCCCCGAGACCCATGAGTTGTGTGGGCTCATAACCAATGTTAGATTGCAAAATGAACTATGCATGGATTGTATCATCCGTTGGCAATTATCCCAAATTAGTGAAACTAGCTTCTCCAGATCCCATGTATCATTCAATTAAGATTTCCATGCTGGCATAATTCCTGCAACATTTATGTACTCTCCAGGTATCCCCCCCCCAAAAAAAAAGGAAAAAAACAAAGATTCCCCCTCTATGTGAGGCTAGCCACCTCACCCCCTTCATGCAAAATTAGTCATTTTCTTATTTATTTAATTTTATAATTTCCTAGTTATTCATTACCCTCTTTCGAGGTGTCAATGCCTCTTTTTTTCCTTACTTTTTTCATTTTTCTTTAATTATTAATTTAATCTTTTTAATAAAAAAATTAATATGTTCAGGAGCTCCCTAAAAGTGGGTAATTATTTTATGAATTAATTCACTCATGTGGACTTAATTTTTACGCTTAACTAGCATCTGGAAGAACTAGCTATTGGGGAGTAAGGTCGACCCACCTTACTATGCACCCTCCACTCATATTAAACCATATATTTAACAAATAGAGACTCCACGCCTCAATACCATATATTTCACAAATAGAAACTTTGCTTCTCTATTGAGACTCCATGCCTCATTTGAGACTCTACACATCAGTTGAGACTCCACGTCTCCATTTAGGTTTTACTGGTTCTGGCCCACACCCATTTGTTGGCAAGTTGGCAAGGCTTGCCATGTATCATGCACATGCAACCACCCCACATATATCACATAGGTCAACATCATATAAGCAACATAATATTTAATTGTACAATATTACAAGTTACCTTCCACGAATATTTATTGTTTGACCGTTCTCCCAAAAAACCATATCCCCCTGTCCCCCTCAGGTGACCAATGCCATGCAACACTAAGATCGATGAAGTCATGTCTCAATACCTACATGTAGATATGAAATATAAGCAAATATAAAATCAACACAAGTCAATTAGCTACATTAAGTTTCCACAACATTTAATTTGGCTTCCTTAGCCTTCTTCCTTCATCAACTCCACCCGACAATTTAGCATGTCTCGCCCACATGCCACAACCACATTTGTTCACAACATAAACATTCATTCGTGATCAAGCATATATTTATCGTACTGTATACGTTAATCTACTCAACAATTTAGAATATCAGTTACCATCCTGTTAATCAAGTACATTCCACATGTCGCATATAGAGAACAATCAAGAACATGGTCTCCAATTCTTTAGTCAACCCTAAGAATAACCCCCTAATCCTTCTCAAAATAGAATTAAGAAAGGAGGGGCATTACATACTTTCCCCCTTGGAACAAAACTTGGCCTCAAGATTTTATGCAGTTACCAAATATTCATGTTATACAAATCCGATTACACAAGAAAATTTTAACCATATAGGTATCGTTTTAATATTGTATGAGCTATACCCCTGGCCACATGCCACATTCATAACTCATTTTTTTCTAAAGTGCAAACTTCTCCAAGACGACAAAACCTAGAAGTTATTACAACATATAACAAGCATAGTCATGACATCACTAAAACCAAAATAAATTAGATCAATCCACTTTACTAATATTGACTATTTCACAAGGTAACAAGTGGTTTTTCCTCCATAGAAAATTTTGCAATCCACTAGTGGCATATATGTTTTTTTTATCTAAATGTAACAATCTCATAATTCATTTCACAAGCTACTTCATGTTTAAATGATGTACTACATGCAAATCAAAATAAAAATATTCCCATGCACAACATCTAGCAGCCATAATATTTAAAGGGAAAAAAAAAGTTTGCAAATGTACCGCAATTGCAGCATGAACAAGTCTGACACGCTGACAGGAAATACCAGCACAGAGAAGAGGGTGTTAAGCGGTACACTTTTGTCATATTATGAAAGCAAACCTCATCTAAACGCTAAGAAACAATTGAGTAAGTTGCTCCATAAGTTACGGAGAATAGTTTACTATGTGAACTTCCATTTTCCTTCTTGGAAGAGGCTTTCACAGTCCGTGGCTGAAGACCTTGGATTCTAGCTTAATATATCCATAATAGAAGTCAGCAATATTCTTAAAAAAATAATACATATTTATGTTTTGAGAAATAGTGCATCTTTGTTTGAATAATTATTAAAGATAAGACTATGTTATGAAACCCCGGGGATTGAATGCAGGCATAAGACTAAAGCTCACACATCCTCTTCCAAACAAATCCAAAAGACAAATATCAGTCTCAAGTCAATCACGTATGTATTCAGTCTCAGGCTCATTCTGAAGTCAACCTGATAGTCACTCAACTCTATTATGTTACATGATTCTCAAATATGACAGAAGCCATATAGCGTTTGAATTAGGTCGGTAACCTTCTTAGGAAAACAAAATAAAATTTGGAGATGGCATCTTCTGTGAAAACATCAACCGGATTTTGACTGACTTTTCTCTAAAATCTCGCAGTTTGCATTCCACAACATGGATATTCCATTTCCAATCCTCGCGAGATTGTTTAGAAAATAAAACTAAAAGTTTAGAACAAATAGGTCATGATGTTTCATGAAATATAGTTACTGACAATTAAGATTTGTTGAAGAGATGCTTCATAGATATGAAAAACATGAGATTGCAAACCATGTGAATAAGTTTACAGTCTTTCAAAACAGAACAAATTGTAAAGAACTTAAATAAAATATATAGTGAGGTGGATAATGTGACATCTTTTTTTTAAACTGAAATGAGCAAGGAAAACCATAAATATCTGAGTAGGAATTACATCCTATTCATTACAAAAATTGTGATTCAATATCTTACCACCTATAAGATTCTTATGGCAATAGATGCATAACAGATTTATTGGAGAATGGCTTTCTCACACTTACTATTATGGCAAATATGAGATTACACGTGATTTTCATAAACATAAATCAAGACCAGGCAGGTAGACAATTAATTATCAATTTAACCTAAGGGGATCTCCCTTGCCTAAGGAAACTAAGCATGTCCATTAATACACACTGCATAGTCGTCTAAATACCCTGGGACTTACAGATTGGGTTGAACAATTAATTATCAATTTAACCTAAGGGGATCTCCCTTGCTTAAGGAAACTAAGCATGTCCATCAATACACACTGCATAGTTGTCTAAATACCCTGGGACTTACAGATTGGGTGAAACCCTGGGGGCAATAGGTGCATTGTTTCCTGCCACACACCATCCACTTGATGCACAAGGTACGTATAATAAAAAAAAAAATTGGTCTCCATGGATGGGATCTCATTGATGAGATAGCATAGTGTCACGGAACGGAATTTCAAGCATATATTGAAATCAAGAATCAACCAAATAGTTTCTGTACCATATAAATCAAGCAGGTTAAAAAAAAATCTTCAATGTAGCTTAGGATATCAAAACAACAGTGCTAAGAAAGCTAGAATATTCAAGGACAGGTATATTCCCTCTTTCCAATGTGCTTCTCAATAAAAGAAAAATTATATTTTTTTGCTTCA
>ML826994.1:62480-79460 GCA_009831015.1 Picea engelmannii
AATAAGCCAACAAATATAGATTGTCTAATTTCTTTGGGGTGATATTGGGCGATCAAAGTTGACTCAATTAACCTAGTTCAAGGTAGATTGGATACACACTCAAGTATAAATATATCACCACTTGGGATAATCTAGTGGCGAATTAAGGGAATAACATTTTGTGTCATTTTGATATGTAATGTGGTAATGATATAACAATATTCCTTACCACTATTGTCTTTTCTTGAATTTTCTATATGCTTTTGTGATACACCTATGAGTTCTAACATGGTACCATAACCCTAGGTTTTAAACATCCTATATTTGTTCTTGTTGTTGTAAGGTGTTTGGAGGTTTTTGCATCATAGGAAGATTGCATATGGTATCTATTCTATTAAGAAGTAAATACTTGGGAAGATTTGACTTGTTTGGATTTGTAGTTACTTGAATCAAGGTTTTCTAGAAGTGATATGGGTTTAAAGTAGGATATTGTGATGGTGATTTGGTAATTATGGCATGTGGAAAAAGGGCATGGAGACTTTGTTGAAGAGAAAAACATTGTGGCAATTCACAAAGACAATTGTTATTGGTACTAAATATGAACATGAGAAATTAATGGCTAAGGGGAAGAAGGATGAAGCTATAGGTGTTATGACAACCTATATTTCAAGGGAGAATTTCTTCCATACTAGTGGGATCAATTTCTCTAATGAATTTCAGAAGAGACTAAAGAATTTGTTTGACATGGTTATTGAAAGTCTATGTAACTTGAGAAAGAGTTTATCTCTTTGTAACCTCTCTCTTTCTAGAGGATTGAGGATCATCTAGATCGTATAAGGGAGATGCAATAGAAGCTATTTGAAAGTGAAAAATACTTCCTAGTGACTTACCTAAGAAGGAAGGGTAGTTGATATAAATGATTCTGATGAATATGAAAAACACCCTATGATATCTTATGTTCCACCATAAGGATTATACCTTTTGTCTTATCTTTCTCTAATTTGTTGATTAACGTGTATGTAAACTATTTTATGAAAGAAATATTAGCAATAAGAAACATCACATTTCATTAAGGGCATATGATGACATAATCACAATGAAAGAGTCTAGATGGTAGTTAAAAAAGAGGCCATAGTGGAGATTGTGAAGATAGGTTTGATAGGTGAAATCATGGAGGTGATAGTCAACAACAAACTAGGAAATTCCATAATAGGAAGGCCTATTGTCATTATGGAAATATAGGGCATTTTGGGAAGGCTTACAAGAAGAGGGTTTGTGTCCTTGAGGAGAAGATTAATATAATTGAAGGAATACAATTGACCAATGACACGTTGAAGACAACATAAATGATAATATTCATACATTTTTTGTTATTTTCTCTCATTCATTACATGCTCATACTTCTAAAAAAGAATGGATAGATGACTCCGACTATTCACATCACATGGCTAAGGATTCTTCTCTCTTTTCTTCCTTAATGAGGCCAAATAAAATAAGATATTTGTTACATATGCATATCCACTTACTCTTACTGGTAGTGGTAGGGTTGATTGTGAAAATGATGTGATTAATGACATTTACTATGTACCTAATTTGAGTAAAATCGATTGTTTGTACCAAAAATCACCTAGTATGGGAAGACAATTGAATTCTAGCTATAAATTTTGTTGTGAAGGATATTAACAATGATTTTTAGGTTGTTTTCAAGGGTATTCTTGACCCTAAGGACATATGGTAAAATTTTTATGACTTCAAGGGTGTAAAGAAGAAATAAACTTCATTATTCAAAGTTATCACTAACAAATAATAGAAGAATATATGGAAGAAGGTATTTGGTAGTGTGATAGGGAATGATCCCCCACTAACTAGGGTCAAATCAATGACAGAGAAAACATAGATACTACATCATATTTCTAGATTGGTGTTGGCCCTCGACCAAGTTTTGAGGAAACCTTGGTCAGGTTTGGACCACTTTTGGACTTCGACACATTGGTCGAGGAAGGAGCACCCAGGCGGAATTGAGATCATGAATCTCACTGATTTTGCGGGCTATGTGTACCCAGTAAGGGGTTCTTTAGGGTTTTTGTAATGGGTTATGGGATGTCAGCCCATGGGGTTTTCCCATGTTTGGCCCTATTGTAAGGGTTTGTAAAAGTATAAATAAAAGAAGAATGTATGGTAGAAGAAGTGGTGTTTTGAGAAGCTCTTGAGTAGTTTGTGGAGCTAAGTGAAATTAGCTTGAATGAATTTGTGCCAAGGAATGTATGCGAGTAATTCTCTGTGCTTGATAGAGAATTGGCTCTGTGCCTTGACCTAGTTTTGGAAGGAGGATCTGGTGCTCAGTGCGCAGATCTCCTGTCTTATGCAAAGCTCGACTCTGTGGCTTAGTGCACAGAAGTAACCGAATGTAAGAGATTGATGAATAATAAAGAAGGAGAAGTGGTTAGTGGAGGTATCCCCACACTGGGGTGAACCACATATATCTTGTGTCTTTGGTTTGATTTGTGCTATGTTGTTTATGTTATGAATATGATCAATGCTTTGATTATTATGTATGATAGATAGATATGTTGTTTCTTAGTGCTTTACTTGTGTAAGGATAAATGAATGTTAGATATAACTCAATGCTAAGTGATCAGGATATATAATCATTTATTGTTACTGTGTCGATCTATTCTTGGGTACGTTCTGCGATGTTAATAAGATTATGAAACTAACACATGTCATCTTCTAAGTGTTAATAGAATACCCTACGAAATGTTATTATCACAGATCTGTGTCCCATCTTGGTTACAGACACCTGCATCCTGTAACCCCCCTTGCTTCTACCTCAGGTGAGACTTCACCTTCTTCGCAAGTGTTTCCAAAAGAGACGATAGTCGGGGGTTTTTTGGTGCGTTGTTAAGTGTTGAACCCTAGGGCTTCCCCTATGCCAACAAATTGTTCTGATGCCGGGACCTGACACTGTGATTGCTGGGAACTAAAGTAAAGAAAAGAGAAGCTCTGTGCATACATCTCTCGCTGAAGTGCACAATACTCTACTTGAATTGTGAAGCTCTGTGCTAAGAAAGAAATCTGATCTCAAGAAAAGAGGTAAGATCTAAAATGAGGTAAATCTTTTTTCTTTGACAAGAGTAAGATAAGTGATAATTTTTGTTTCGAAAGCATGAATTTGAATATGTTTAATAAATTATGTTCTAGTCTGAAGGCTAGGGCGCAGTTGAAAGAAAGAGCTGATTGGAGTAAATTTAATGGAAATGAAGAAAGATATGTTATTCCTATGCATAGAAAGAGTTTTTGGACTAACAAGTGGATGCAAAAACCTAGAATTTGTTTTGCAGATTGCAGGTCCAGCACTGTGATCCTAGTGCGTAGTATAGAAGAGGTTGGGGAACATGTAAAAGAAAAGACGATTGACATTGTGCTATAATTGCAGAAGACCGGGACATCTTGCTAAGGAATTCCCTGGCGTAGGTCCTATTTGTCTTTGTTGTAATATTGTTGGTCATGAGGGTGAGGATTGTCCAAGGACTATTGCTAAAGTTGAAAGGATGAACATGAGACAAGAAAACTATGAAGGAAGTCAAGAGACTAAGGGCATTTTAGAGAATCATAAAGAGAAAGAATCAAAGAAAGCTCAGACTACGTTATTACAATTGAAAGAAACGATGGATGTTCACAAATATGTTAGTTTACCAGAGATCCTGAAAGTAAAACAATGCATAAATACAAGAATAGAAGACTTCGACATAGACTGTGTCTTGGATGAGGAAACACACGTGAATATTATGACAGAAGACACTTGGGAAATTTTGGGAAAGCCTACTATGATACCTTTGTTAGGAAGGACAGGCTTGTTTAAGGGAAATATGATAACCCTATATGGAAGAGTTATTAATGTACCCATTATTATTCATGGAACATCGACTGAAGAGGAATTTGAAGTCATTAAGTTTGTTGAGAATAACGTCCCTTTCCCAGTTTTGTTAGGTAAGACTTGGATTGAGAATGATCAGATCAAAAGGAAAGCAGAGGAAGAAGATACATAAAAGAGAAAGAAAGAACTAAAGGATTTCATACTTAGAAAAATAGATCGACTAATAGAAGAACGAGAGGATATCTCGAAGCAACAGAACAAAGTAACAATGTAGGAGGGACAAAAGGAAAGAGAATTAGTTGTCAAGGTTGAGAGAATGCAAGAAGGTTTGAAGGACCTATCCATTCAAGAAAGAAGTATATCCACCTAGAAAGTGTTAAGGAATGGGATATTAACTTCATACTCTTTGAGGGAACATCAACAGTGCGAAGTCACTACACTAGGGGAAGATAACAATAAAAATGGAAAGAGGATTCTAGAAACAGTTAGAGAGACTTAGATTACAAGTAAGAAGGCAAGGGAGCTCAATAAAAAGAAATCTAAGTTGGAAAAGCTACAGGAAGCTACAGAGAACAGATGGAAGACTTCGCAGACTAGAACCTCGCAGGAGGCTGGTTCACAGAATTTGAACCTCGTTGGAACAACAGGACCACGTAGAATGGGACTTCACCCTGGTGAAGCTATATGAATGTTGGAGGCACCCCGACCGTTAGAATGACACTCCAGAATGGTTAGAAAATGAATTTATGGGCAGATGGACCACTTTCGGATGTTGATACTACACCATAACGGACAAATTCACATTGATGGAAGCATTCATGGCCATTGGAAGAATCTGTTACAAGGCCCCTCTTATTTAACTTGTCGATCACTATGCCAGGACCACTTTTTGATACCCGTGATTAAATGATCCAAGAAGAGAATTGATTGTGTGTCGAGTTTCTTTATCAGAAACTAGACCTCGTTGTCCGTTTGTCTACTCGCTTATCCGTTCGCCTACCCCGACCTGTCTGTTTGAAAGTTAGAATGTCGGGTGAACCTAGTGAATTAGAGAAGTCTATCAAGGAGGTCCTCAAGAAGCTAATGTCTGACAGACCATTATCTAAAGGTGTCCAGGCATTGTCGACTAATGGACTGCAGTATTCCCCTTCAACTAGACGTCGTTCTGGCCGTGTCAACCCCATGACTGAGCAATGAAGTAAGAACCACAGTGATATGGCTAATACGAAGTAGATCTTGTAGATCCCGTCGATCCTACCAAAGTATATCCCACCTTTGGCTGGTGTAGTTAACCACAACAACATCCTATGAGATTTTGAGTACACCGTATTCACCACATAAATTTAGAAAGGAATACGCGTAGTCGGGGGTTAGTTAGGATAGATTTCGCTACTGAAGAACAATGACTTCAATCAAGGAGACATGAAGAACTATGCTATTCTATCACCCCACCGCTACTTGACAAAGTCAACTAGGAAGATGCCTTGCCTCGTCTCCCAGCTATGGATTAAGGGATTGGCATAGTCCACTGTGCTAAATGTGATGAAGATTCCCCATTTTGGCGCCCACCAGGAGGTTAACTCTTGCATTAAACTCCTCCTATCGTGCTATCATGGTGGATACCTATAGCTTGAAAAAATAATTATCATGGATCCGACGTTGATCCACTAGATCATAGGCTTAAGCATGAAGGGACCCGACCCTCAATAGTTTTATCGAGGGAAGGCCTCAAACCGCTCCCTAGCACAACACATCAAGGAAGCTTACAGAGAAGTTGAAAAATGAAAGTGAGGTTACAAAGTATCCTCTATATAGGATGGAGCAGTGCGCCTCGCTTGCCAACTCATAGCTGGTAAGATATTAAGGAAAAACCACCCCACACAGGTCACTAGGCTAGTGGTGGATCTCCCAGGAAAATATGTGGAGGGAATGTAGATGAACTGGGCGAGTTACCTCATCAATGAACTAGGGAAAGATTGTTGTGAATCCCAGGATTTGGGATATGAATTCCACTGCAAGTGGCCGATCATTTTGATTGCATTTGTTGCTTGGAAAATGCCTTAAGGAGCCACCTTCCCAGAGATCGAACCCTCGGAGCCATTGGCCGCTAGGTTTTCCACCTTGTGGTACACCAATGACATGATGAAGAAATCGCAGTCCAATGCTGTGTTTCATGCATACTATCAACAATCAAAGGTTTCCATCAAGTCATTTCTGTGCATGAAACCGCGCACCCTGCACCATTACAGAACAATAGCCAAATCCACATTTTATCTACATCACTAGGCGTTGAGATGAGAACCAAGAAGAGTTACAGTCATACTACAAGCTAATAGATGAAGACATGGACCAGATTACAAAGAGTGGTCGGAGCAATTTCTTGTACCGGTCGCTGATGCAAAACTCTCTGACACTGACACCATAGGAAGCCCCATAGTCACCCGGGTTGAGCATGTTAGAAAATCTAGTGGGACGAAGAAGAAGAAAAAGAAGGAATAAGTCTAGGATATAGAGACTAATGAAGAGGACAACGCTTCTGAAGATAATGGGTCTGACTCGCTCGGAGGAGTAGATGACAAAGAAAATGGACGAGGAGAAGGGGATGAGAAAGGAGGAGGCGAAGCTACACTGCTTGAAGACTCCCCTAATGGGACATCAACACCGCATAAGAGGAAGGTTTCTCCAAAGAAACCTTAAGCCAGGAAGAATATGCGCGCTAATAATCCCCAGTTAGAGGCCACACTCACATAGAACGATATCAGTCTGGTCCACAGAACTATGGAGGACACTTCCGAGGATATCTTGCAGAGATATAGAGAGAAGCATGAAGATATATATGGAAGGGTCAAGAAGGAATTGAAGGAAGTACAACAAGCTATTTGTTTGGTCCGCGCAGTACCTATTGTGCCTTCCTCATCACAGATTGTAGAATTAGGGGATGAACCAACCCAATTGAGAAGACTTGCAGATGCGACAGAAGCTTGACTTCAGAGAGTCCAGGAAGAGAAGTAGAAGGCTACAAAATCCTTGAAACAAGAGAAATATGAATCCTTAGAACAATTACGAGTAGTGCGGTACAATGTAGTCACCTATGAAAGTGAGAGTGAAGAGTTTCAGGCAATGCTCCAAGAGGAAAAATCCCAGTTACAGAGAGAAAAGGAGCAGTTGCTCGGAGAGCGGGTCGCGGTAAAAAATGTAGTGAGTAAAGCATGTCACTCTGTGCCAGGCTTAGCACAGGAGGAACAAGTGTCGGTCGAGGCTCAAGTGGTGAAGCTCATTGAGATCATCCAACAAATTCAATCTAAGATAATAGAATTGTAGCCCCAAGCAGTGTTGAGCACCCCGCAGGAGGTGCGTGACTAGAGGGAGGAGACCGCTAAGAATACAATAGTAAGGATAAGAACCCTCGCCTCAAAGTGAAAACAACTGAGTGATAGAAGCACAGAGACATATGAACGCCCCGTCAAGGATCCAGAGCTAAGGAAGCTGGAATCATAGTTACATGAGGCACAACGACAGGCATTTTTCGTGCAGGCACAAATGAAGTTGCTAACCGCAATTGAAAGAATGAAAATATCTCGGGAGTAGTGCACAGTACAACAAAAGATCACTTCCATCCAGGGTAGGGTAATGGAAGTCACACAGAAGTTGCAACCTGTGTAGGACGAAGCCTGCAAGGTGTTCGAAGAGATTGATGGACAAGGTGTGCAACTAGACCAAGTGGTTTCATCAGTAGAACAATGCCTGGAAGGGAATTTTATAGAGCATATGATCCAGGAGCTCGCTCAGTAGGAGGCTCAAGAGAAGCAACAAGTCGAGGCAAGTTGAGTTAATATCGAGGCCTTCAAAGCAACATTTCCTAGACCTGAGTGACTCGGGACGAGTCACAATTGAGTGTTGGGGGCCTATTGGCTCTCAACCAAGTTTTGAGGAAACCTTGGTCAGGTTTGGACCACTTTTGGACTTCGACACATTGATAGAGGAAGGAGCGCCCAGGCGGAGCTGAGATCGTGGATCTCACTAATTTTGCGGGCTATGTGGACCCATTAAGGGGTTCTTTAAGGTTTTTGTAATGGGTTATGGGATGTCGGTCCATGGGGTTTTCCCATGTTTGGCCCTATTGTAAGGGTTTGTAAAAGTATAAATAAAAGAAGAATGTATGGTAGAAGAAGTGGTGTTTTGAGAAGATTTTGAGTAGTTTGTGGAGATAAGGGAAAGTAAATTGAACAGATTTGTGCCAAGGATTGTATGTGAGTAATACTCTATGCTTGATAGAGAATTGGATCTGTGCCTTGACCTAGTTTTGGAAGGAGGATCTAGTGCTCAATGCACAAATCTCTTGTTCTATGCAAAGCTCGACTCTTTGGGTTAGTGCACAAGAGTAACTGAATGTAAGAGATTGAAGAATAATAAATAAGGAGAAGCGATTGGTGGACGTAGCCCCACACTGAGGTGAACCATGTATATCTTGTGTCTTTGGTTTGATTTGTGCTGTGCTGTTTATGTTATGAATTTTCTCAGTGCTTTGATTATTATGTATGATAGATAGATATGTTGTTGCTTAGTGCTTTACTTGTGTAAGGATAAATGAATGTTATATCTAACTCTGTTCTAAGTGCTCAGGATATATAATCATTTATTGTTACTGCGCCGATCCATTCTTAGGTACATTCTACGATGTTAATAAGATTAGGAAACTAATGCATGTCATATTCTAAGTGTTAATAGAATACCCTACAGTGTGTTATTATCACATATCTATGTCCCATATTGGTTACGGACACCTGTGTCCTGTAACCCCCCTTGCTTCTATCTCGGGTTAGACTTCTCCTACTTCGAAGGTGTCGCCGAAAGGGCTGCTAATCGGGGTTTTGTTGGTGCGTTGTTAAGCGTTGAAACCTGGGTATGCCCCTATGCCAAAAATTGGTTATAGATGTCAATGCAAATAAGAATTCATGCAGAAGAATACATACAGCTAGGAGGCTATCCTCTTTTAGTTGTATCTCAAAAGTAATCCTAGGAGAATCTCAGATAATCTAAATTCTCTAATCCTCTCTTTGAATCTGCAAATAATGAGAAAAAAAAAATTCCTCTAACAATCACTCTAACAATCAATTATATAAATCAAGAATAATATAAGCATATGAAAAAGTAAATAACTACTTATAACAAACTAATCTTAACTAACATCAAGTAATAAATTCCTCCCTAAATCATGTAATAAGCAATGATGAACAAAATGAATTACATAGTCATTGGTGGGGGGGAGGGGGGAGAAGAAGTTTCTTTATATTAAATGAAAATGTTTCATTCTAATACCTGAATCTTTGACTGGAACCTTTGTCACTATGGTGTGGGTTCCTCCTTTCCTCGACCACTTATGGATTTCAACTTTGCTTCAAAATTTCTTACTATATATGAATGGGAAAATCAACGAGGATTTAAATCCCAAATTTGAGTTGGAGAGTTAAATTAAAAAACAAAGGTTTCTATAGAAGGGAATGATAAAAAAAAACCCAAGGCTAAATTCTCAATGTAATGCTATAGCATAAATATACTATATGGTAATTTACCGCTTCTCCAATGTATGAAAAATATTTATACTCTTAGAAGTTGGTTAAGTTCATTAGCAATGGAAACTAGGGCTATATAGATGTATGAAACCCATAATTCCTTCTCAAGAGTGTGCACTTAATGTAAATTAACTATTTTTTGCAATTTTTAGAATGCATACATGCCTTGCTTGAAGGGAAAGTACATATGGTATGCGTGTTTCCTTAAGGAAAAATATGCATACAAGGTAAAATTCCCTTTTAAATTAATTTGAGTGGAGAAAAGATACTCAATTGGAAATATTTTGGCCAAAAGAGTCATTAATGGTCAATGATGACCAAATAATGCTATAACAAATTCCCCCTTATTATTGAGGCTAGAAGGGAAGATGATGGATGAAATACATTGCAATACTACAAAGGAATCAAGTAAGTGGAACCAGGTGAAGTCTGTTAGGAAATGAGGAACACTTCCACACTAAACCTAAAAAAAGATAGGAAGAAAGATTTAATCAAGAAGTAAATAACAAGCAAACACACAATACACAAAGATTTTACCCTATAAACCCAAACAAGAAAACCAACATTCCTTGAGCATTATTCTCTCTTGTTGTCTTATTCCTTCAGAATAAAAGGTTACATGCCTAACCTTGGTCTAAACCAAAGACAAAATTGACATCATATCTTCTTGCTTTACACAAGAACAACCCTGTAGCCAATTTGGCTTACATCTATATGACCAACAACCTCTAAAATGATTTCTCTAAATGTTGGCTTTTACAACATTACAACATGCCTTATTTATAAGCTTTATAGTAGGAAAAACCCTAAAGAAAGGCGCCCAAAAATGGTTACATATCCTTGCAAATCATTGGATACAAATCTAGTAAATATTGGGATTTTGTTATAGTGGACTCTAATTCAGTTTACCAATCGATTACCAATTAATCTCCATTTGGTTTCCATGCACCCGCTTGTCGGTTGACCTCTTCAACTTGTTGTCGATTTCTTTGACTTCGAATTTACCTGGTCGATCCACCTTAACCTTCAAATTACTGTCGATTTCTTTGACTTTGACTTTACCCGATCGATCCACCTCGACCTTTAACTTTCACTTCAAAGAATATAACAACCCAACATTCTCTCACTTGTTGTCTTCTTTGTTGAAACCAAGAGTTTTCTAAACTGTCGTTTATAGACCCAGGGAAACAATTCCCATTGCCTCTCTACACCAAGATAACTTCACAACACTCATAGACTTGGTGAAAGAGTTTGTGATGTTTTCCAACATGTCTACTTTTTCTAGCAACACCTTGTTTCTTTCCACCACCTCTCTCACGTAAAGGTATTGTACATCAATGTTCTTATTCTTGGAATGATAAGTTGGTTTCTTTGCCATAGATATTTCACTTTGACTATCACAACTTATCTTCATATCTCTCTGCTCAAACCCGATTCCAGCACACATCCTTTGCATCCATACTACTTCTTTTCTTCCATGAGTGGTTTCCATGTATTCAACTTCTATTATTGACAAGGCTATGACTGCCTGTCGATTACTCATCCAAATGATTTCTCCACCAAACATCTTGAACACATATCCATTGGTTGACCTTCAACGATCCAGATCTCCAGCCTAGTCGTCGTCGACAAAGCCATGCACATTTAATTCACTGTCACTTCTAGGTTTTCCTTGGTAGCATATAGCATATCATTTTGTGCCACACAAATACTTGAATACTCTCTTGACAATTGTCCAGTGCTCCTTTATAGGTTTCGACATGTATCTACTCAACACTCCCACTGCATGGGAAATTTCTAGTTGAGTGAATACCATCACATACATTAGAATACCAACACCACTTGCATAGAGTACATGTTCCATGCCCTCTATTTCCTCCCGTGTCCTTGGACACTATTCAATAGTTATCCTTGCTCCCACAGGAATTGGCACCTTCATAGGTTTGCAATCCTGCATCTTGAAACGTTTCAAGATTGTTTCAATATACGTTTTCTGGTTCAACCAAAGACTTCTAGCTGCTCAATCTCTCTTGATCTCCATTCCTAGAATGAAGTTCAATGCACCAAGATATTTCATGTCAAACTTGGAGGATATCTGCTTCTTCACCTCCTTTATTGCATTCATGTTGTTTCCAACCAAAAACATGTTGTCGACATACAATGCTACATATATGAAACACCCACCTTCTTATTTGGAATATATACAATGATAAACTTTGCTTCTCACAAATCCCAAACTAAGGATGTATGTGCCAAACTTTTGGTACCACATCCTTCGTGATTTCTTTATACCATAAAGGGATCTCTTCAATTTTCACACCAAATATTTCTTGTCCCTTACTACAAATCCTTTAGAATTTCATGTAGATTTCTTCTTCTAGGTCCCCATGTAGGAACATTGTCTTTACATCCATCTGTTCTATTTCTAGATCAAATACTACATCCATAGACATCAGTACTCTAATGGAAGTTAATTTTGCAACAACGAAAAAAATCTCACCAAATTCAACTCCTTCGACTTGGGAATATCCTTTCGCTACCAATCGAGATTTGAATTTCTTGACTTGACCAACAACGTTCATTTTATTCTTGAATACCCACTTGCTACTAAAGATATTTCTTCCATTTGGTAATTTGACTAAATCCCATGTCTCATTCTTATGCAAGGATTCCATCTCTTCAATCATGGAGTCCTTTGAGAGTTTTCCCTTTGCTGAGTCAACTTCCTCCTCGACTGACTTGGACTCTTCGTCGATGGTAGTTAACACAAATGCAAAACAAAATTCAGGTAGACTATACTTTTCGACTGGTTTTCTTACTCATTCCGACATCCTTACAATCGATGTTGATTGTTCCACCTCTTCACCTAATTCATTCGACTCATCTGAATCATCTTATTCGTTCCTCAGTTCAAACCACACCTTCTCTGGATTATTCCTTGTTTGAACCATCACTTCATACTCAAACTTCCTTCCAAATTCTGTGAAGACCACATCTCAACTGTATATTGTTTTCCTTGATGCAAGATCCCATAGCTTGTATCCTTTCATTCCTTATTTGTATCCAATGAAAACACACTTCATTGCCTTCTTGTCCAACTTTCTCTTTTCTTTGGGAACATTCAAAAATGCATCACATCCCAATATTTTGAGATGTGAAACAGAAGGATTCTTTCTAGACCATACCTCATGTGGATTTGTGTCGACTAGCACTGACGAAGGAGACACATTCACTAGATATTTTGCAGTGTCGACTGCATTTGCCCAGAATTCTTGTGTGAGCCCAACACCATTGAGCATGCTCCTTTCCTTGTCCATCAATGCTCTATTTATTCTCTCAACAACTTCATTTTGTTGTTGGGTATATGGTGTTGTATTTTGATGTGATATGCCACACTTCTTGCATAACTGATAAAATTCCTTTCCACATAATTCACCATCGTTGTTCGTTCTCAACACCTTAATATTCTTATTTGTCTACTTCTCTACAAGATATTTAAACTCTTTGAATTTCTCAAAAACCTTTGATTTCTTCCTCATGAAATATATCCACGTCTTCCTGGAAAAATCATCTATGAAGGAGACATAATAAAAGGATCCACCAAGTGAAGGCACTAGAATAGGGCCAAACATATCACTATGAACCAATTCTAGAATCTCCTTTTTACTTATCGTTCCATATAGTAACCTCACCCAATTTTTTTTCCATATATACAATGTTCACAAAAGTCGACTTCTAAATTACATTAAGGAAAATCTTCAACCATACCTTTATTGTGCATAGCTCAAAGTCCCTTTTCTCTAATATGTCCCATCCTTTCGTGTCATAGCATGGTCGAGTTGTCTTGTCGATTCAGGTTGAATCGACTCATCCCGAGTCGAGGTGAGTCGAGTCGAGTCGAATTCAAGTCAACTTTAGGAACAACGATGTTATTACATCTAGTCTAGTCAACATTCCCTAATAACTTGTACAGGGTTCCAATCTGAACTCCTTTCATTAATACCATTGTGCCTCTAACCATCTTTCACGTATCCTTTTGAAATAGAGTGTGAACCCCTGCATCACTCATCTTACTGACATATATCATGTTTCTTTCCAAACCCAAAATTTGTAGCACACCTGGAAGGGTTCTACTCCTCCCATCCTTCATTGTCAACCAGACTCTTCCTCATACATCAATTTTGGTTGTCGAGTCATCCCCTAAGAACACATCTCCTCCTTCATATTGTTCATATTCGCAAAACCATTCTTTATGTGGTGTCATATGATAATATGCTCATGATTCGATCAAACAAACATCTTGATCTGTCTATGTATTGGTCGACACCAAGTACACATCACTTTCCTTATCTAGAGTTTTCTTTCTCTCAGTTGACTTTTTCTCATTGGATCCTGTACTATCTTTCGTTTCCTTTGAATTATATTCCCTTTTGTAATTCCCAACTTTACTACATTTCTAATATCTTCTTTTTTTAGACTAAACAAGGGATTTATATCTACCCTTCGACTTAGACTTTCTACTAGATAATTTTCTTTTATCTATGTCGATCGGTTGACCTCTCACCACTAATGCATCTTTAGTCGATCCTTCCATGTTCTTTCTTCTCATTCCTTCTGACAGTAGATATGCAACCACATATTCTAGTGCTAATGTGGTTGAACTACTCCCTATAGCCACAATTAATCTATCCCAAGAGTCTAGCAAAGAACATAATAGGATAACATGTTTCTTCTCATTAGTGATTTTAATATCCACAAAAGATAAGTAGCTTATAATGGTATTAAATTCATTTAAATTCTCAGTCACCGAAATTCCCTCACTCATCCTCATAAGATACAATTTATTTCTAAGGAAAAACTTGTTTACTAGGGATTTTGACAAGTACAAGATCCCCAACTTGTGCCACTATTTCTTGGCCAAATCTTCACTTGATACATTCAACAGTACCAAATATGCATGACAAAGTCAAATCGTTCTCCTTTCCCTTCTCTCACGTTTCTCCCATTATTCCCTCAACATACCTATTGGAATGGTACCTGGACAGACTATTTCCCATTATCCTCAATCTACAAGAAGATCTTCAATTTTAAGCTTCCAAAGCTAAAATGCCATCCATTGATTTTTTCGATCTCTACCCTTGAACTACTTGCCATTATTTAAGCACAATCTGTAAATATTTCTAAATTATGACTCTTACTATACTTAGGGTTTAGCTTAGATCAAAGGTTGTTAAACCAAACTATGATACCACATGTTAGGAAATGATGAGCACTTCCACACTAAACCTAACAGAAGAGAGGAAGAAATATTTAATCAAGAAAGTAAATGAAAATCAAACACACAATACACAAATATTTTTCCCTGGAAACCCAAACGAGAAAACCAACATTCCTTGAGTTTTTTTCTCTCTTGTTGTCTTATTCCTTTAGAATAAAAGGTTACATGCCTAACCTTGGTATACACCTAAAACATAATCGAAATCATACCGTCTTTATTTACACAAGAACAACCCTGTATCCAATTTGACTTACACCTACATGACCAACAACCACTAAAATGATTTCTCTAAATATTAGCTTTTACATCATTACAACACGCCTTATTTATAAGATTTATAGTAGGAAAAACCCTAAAGAAAGGTGCCCCAAAATGGTTACATATCCTCGCAGATCATTGGCTACAAATCCCACAAATCTCGAGATTCTGTTATAGTGGACTCTAAGTTGGTTTACCATTCAATTACAAATCGACCTCCATTCGGTCTTCAATCGGTTTACCATTCAATTACCAATAGAAATCCATTCGGTCTTCGGTCGGTTTCCATGTGCCCACATGTTGACCTCCATTTGGTCTTCATTCGGTTGCCATGCGCCCACATGTCAGCCTCTTTTTAGTTGAACTCTTTGACTTGCTGTCGATTTCTTCGACTTTGACTTTACCAGGTCGATCCACCTCGACCTTTGACTTGTTGTCAATTTCTTTGACTTCAATTTTACCCGGTCGATCCACCTCGACCTTTGAATTTCATTGCCAAGAATATAACAACCCAACAAAGTCCACCAAACTCAGGATTAGAAAATTACTTGCAAACAAAACCTAAGTATCAAATTACTCTCATCCCCAAGGTGGGAATACATATGATCACGTATAAAGAAAATCATTGTTGCTAAATCAAGTAAACAAAATGGATCCATGAAGTATATATAGAATTTAGAATCATGGCCATCGAGAAATACACAATGAATCCATGTCAAATATAGATCATAGCCAAAAGAAAATACATAGTGGATCTATGTCTAAGTGTACATCAAGAGAACAACTAGAATTTAGTGAAAGTGCAAATTCATTCTCCAAAATGGTACCTATTTCATATAGGTAGATAGTATAGTTTGTGCAACTTGGGAAACAACATAAGAATGATATGCTATGACAACCCAAGTTCTTCAATCAAAATCCATTGAATGTACGAATCTATACCATGTCAATAACTGATATTCTGTCGAACATGGGATAAACTATCTGATTTGCAGTCAGACCACACAGAGATAATGAAAATGGGTGTCAAGGTACATAGTACATTCTATAAAGTGTGAATAGATGTGTTGACATCGAATAACTGTAGAATCTATCAATTAGGGGATATCGATATATTTCTATTGTCAATAGTGAGGGAACCTACCATTGATGAGAAAAATAATTAGTGTTGATAAGAAGAGATCCACCATTCCCTATTGAAAAACATGAGAAGGTATCAAGAACATGATATGACTTGAATTTCTTGGATAAAAACTTGACGGAGAACACCACTGATTATGTCTCTGCCATGCACTAGATGGAAATGGTGCATGAAAATGACCCTCTGAGCAATGACCAATCATGAAAGCCACTGATAGAAGTGAGGAGTTTCACCAATAATGAAAATGGAAACCAAGGTATAGCATGAATCCCACTCTATTAATAAAAGTGTTTCCATCAAACATAGGGAAAAAACCTCATTCAACAACCAATGATGAGATGTCATTTTTTGAGCACAATGTGACCTACTAATAATGAAAGTAACTCCTAAGGTGATACCAAATCTAATTCTATCTCCTACAATAATTTATCATAGTTTATAGGAGAATAATCTCTAGTGAGAAGGAAATGATGAGTCTACCCACACTAGCACAAGAAAACACTTGTTACGTTGATGAAACTAAGAACAACTTGACAACAAGGAAGGATGGCATAAATAATCAAGCAATCTGAGGAATGAACTAGATAGTCTTAAATAAATGCCTTGAACATAAGCACAACAATGGTGACTTGGGTAGAAATTGACGCCAAAAAGGACTAATGAATAAATCCACAATGTAAGAGGAATTAACATATTTTCCATAATGATTGGAAGAATAACCAACTACATGAGTAATAAACTCAAAAATCATGGTTCAATTGATAAGGAAATACTAAGACACAATTTCTGAAGGATAAATAAGACATAAGTGATTTGTTTAAGGGTGATGTAAATAAATTATTGCTACATATACAATAATTATAGAGATCTTAAT
>ML826994.1:79605-93479 GCA_009831015.1 Picea engelmannii
TTATTTTTATAAATGTTTGATTTTTTTGTCTTTTTCATACTAGAAAGATTGAAAAATAATAAAATAATGCCATATTATAGTGGAAGAAATGAGCATCGCAATGAATGAAACAATTTTCCAAGAACATGGAACAAACCCATGCAAAAAAAATGTAAAAGATGTACTAGGTAATAAATGAAGACTCATTATCAAGTTTATTCCAAGGTAGAGTAGGTTTGAAATGAAAAAATAAGTATTGAAAAGGTAAGCGACAATTAATAATGAAAATGTGGTGAGCATAATGCGACAAACTGCAACAAGACATTAGGAAAAATAACATGTGCAATGATAAACACAACAACTGCAAAATGAACCAAATATAAAGGTGAGAGATCCCATGGGGATGGTTAGAAGTAGATGAGAAATATGGACGATGTTCATAATGCAATCTATGTTACACTTGTATTTTTCACCCTAGGCCTTAAAGAGGACATACTGAGTTTATTCTGTCTAAATCATGAGAAACACTTGAATGTTGCTTCTAAAAATATCGTTTTTGAGACTAGCTGGCCCTCCACTGGGGAAGAACTTAGTTTTTAAAAGTTTCTTTGGTTTTTTTCATACCTGTTAGGGCCTGTAGACTTTGTGTTGTGTGTCATTTATGTCTAGGTTCCTTAAATCATGAAAAACCTCATATCTAGGCTGAATCTTTAAAGTTTTTCCTCAATTTACCCTCTAGTCATGACTAATTCCTGTAACATAAGTGACTAGCCATGTATTGACCTTACACAAATCATGATTGAGGCTTCTAGTTGTTTTTTTCACACTAGCAACCTACAAATGACCACTTATTTCTCAAAGGCAAGCTTCGACCAAGTCATGTAGGAGTAATTTTGGAAATTACTCTTTATTTTATCCTTAGATTTGACCCTGTCTTGGCCTAGGAAGGTTGTAGGTGACCTATGACTAACCTGTCTTTATCTAGGCATGTGCTTTTTGTTTCATTTGTTTCTTCAAGTGAATCTAGAAGCCTTACATACTACTTATTATTTGGATAATTTGCATTAGTTTTTCCTTGCAAGTTGTGACCTTGGTACAATTATTGTGCATTTATTTTCCAAATCTTGTTGTGTAGTATGTTTCTTCTTTCATTTGCATCTGAAGTGAAATCAAAATAAAAATACATTGCATAATCACCTCTTGTGAACATTTGGGGTTTTCAGTTTGAAAAGTTGCAATGATATTGACTTGTGAGTAGTGACATTGCAAACATCATACAACCTTTTGTTTTTTTATTTAGTTGTTCTAGGAATTCTTAGTTTCATTAGTGTTATTACCGAAAAGAAGAAAATTGCTTCGCATGATCATTTTGGAATTTTGGGTTTTCTTTGGAAAATTTCATCGAAGAGCTGGTTTGAGTGTTCGATATTTGAAATTGTTTTGGTATCTCTTTTGGAATTGAGTGATTGTTGTCTTGTTTCAATTTGTGAAAAAGGAAATCTCTTTTCTTTCCCTTAGATAGTGTTCATCAAAGAAAAAGAAGTGCATATTTTTCTTTTTCATTATTTGGCTTTCTTTGGATTAGAAAGAGTCAAAACACCTTTTGGTCCATTATGTTACCTCTTGAGTAAGAAACAACCATTAAAAACAAAAGCACTTAATCTAAAACCAATTAGACATTTAACTTTTAGAAAACCAACATTAGCTTTAGTCTTAGGGCCTTGGTGTAGGATTGAAGAGTGAACTCTCCAAAACCATTAAAACTAGAACTGGGAATTGATTAATGAGTATGAAAACCCATTAGTAATAAGGATTAGTTGGCAAGAAATCACCTCTAACACAGGTGTCAAGCACGAGATCACATTAGGGAAAGTGGAGTGATATCCCCTCTTCATTTGTCTTCGTGTTTATTGTATTATTATGTGTATGAGGGTTTTGGAATGAAGTGACAACACTTCTTTCTAAAATTTTAGGCTTTGTTTCCCTACCCATATGTGTAGTCCCTACCCATGAATATTACACATGGTTTTCATTTGTGAAGTGGTATCCATAGTGACCATTCCTATGGAATCACACGGGTGGATGTGAGGGAGAAGTACTTGTGGTACCCGAGGAAAACGTTAAATCCTTGTTTCAGCTCACCTAGAGGTTGTCCATATTCACGAGGGTACTTGTATTAGAAAGGATTGTTACATGTGGGTTACCATAACTTTCTCTCATAATTTTTCTATCTAGTCTTGGGGACTTGACATCCGTCAAGATTTTTGGTTTTTGGAAGGCCCCTTTGACCTATAATTTGTTTGTTTGTTGCCACTTTATATTTTATAGGGTGTTCTCTATGTATTTTTGTGTATAGTTTGCCATCATGTTTTTTTTTTCACTTTAATGGTTTTCCACATCGGAGGAGGAACTACTTTCCACTAGGTGGTAATGGTTTTCCACATCAGAAGACTCTAGCATAGAATAATTTAAATCTAACATATTAGATTCAGAGGATTCTAGACAACTAGATATTGAAGTGGTAGATGAAATTACTGCACAAAAATGTAACTCTCTTTTGACTAGTCCATTTGACCCTATACTCATTCAGGTGAATCGACCATTTGGTAATCCTTTTTCCTATTTTAGTAATCCTAATTATATGTCTAGTGTTAGTGGGTCATCCACTATGGGAGGCCATATTTCCACATAATCTAGTATGATGGGAGGAGTCACAATGGATTTCTCCTCGCCATCCATTAATGGGATAACTTCTCCCCCATCTATGCATATGAATCTGGTTATTCCATTTGGGGAATGCCATTGTTCATGTCATTTGTTTTCATGAGTTTACCTAGTATTAGTTTTCCTATTGTGTCTACACCAATGCTCACATTTGAATTTGTTTTTTATGGGGGGGAGGGGGAATCATGGTTTTACTGTGAGAATTGGATTTCCACTTGTTAGGAATAAGAGGATTCATCACATACCATGTTAAAATAATCAAATCCTGCAAGAGAAATAATAAACTAGGAAAAAAAACACACATAAACCACGCACTCATCATTAACATGTGATTTACCCTGGAAAACCCTTATGGGAAAAACCAACCAAATATATATATGTTTACTTGGCCAAATCCAACCAAGCCGACCAAATGCGATTTCACCCCTCACCTCTAGGAAAATTACAATTGAGTATCCTAAGCCTATTAAAAGGTTTCATTATATGCAATCCACGGGTACAATACCATAGAATACTAAAACCATGGGCCAAAAAACCACCAGTGTTGACCTAAAATAGATTTAACTCATTGACTCTTTTACCAAGTCAAGTTTAACCAAACATCCCCCCTTTTAAACTTGAGTTTGGGTAATTATCTTACCCCCCTCAAAGTTTATAACCAATGCATCTCGGAATCCGACATGTCCCCCCTATCACCTAGGTTTACATATAGACTTTACTGGTAATTTACTAGGGGTATGCATGCCTAACTAGGTCTTACAATTGTATGCCCATTTGCATGTAATTAAATTTTCAACTCCATTATAATAATATTTTATTTATTTATTTAGTGTGTCTATTTCATTCATGACTCCATGGGAATGCACACACCATGTACATTTCTTCTTTTATCGGTACTTACAAGTGCCTCATCCTCTCACCTTGCCATTGCTTTGACCTCCACTTGCTTCTTTCATTTTACTGAACATTTGTAGTGCCTCCTTTCCTTTCCCATGATGGGCATGCTCGTAGCTCTTCTTCTAAAATTTTCAGAGTTCTCCACCATGGATATACTCACATTATTGCTCATGACCACGTCTTCTTCCACCAATGCTCCATTTCCATGTTCCATTCACTATGGTTCATAAACAATGAATTATCACTTCAATTGTGTACCTCTGATACACACAAAATTGACATATATAAGCAATATACCCAAGAGGAAACCTTTCTTTAACCACCACCTGATCTATTTCAATGGCACATGAATTTTAAACAACTCCACTTCAAAATGTCACCGTCAGATATGACTCTACCATCAAAAAACTTCTTTCTCATGCCTCGTGGTGGTCATCCAAAAAACATTCTCAAACCTTAGCTATCACCATGATCATCCATGCCACAGGAAGATCCTCCAATTATATTGTAGGTTCCATTTAGAGGCCATGCATTTCTACTACCATATCCACTTTAATACTGAATTTCATCATTGATATATGCATTGTATGCACCATATCTACAAGAAATTGGTTTTTCCCACTATTTTGTTCTTTCCTTCTTTTGCATTGCTTAATGCACTACAATAGTAGCTCCACCCCACTTATGCATATCTCAAATCAACCTATTCATAGATCTAATATTTTGAAAGTAATAAACCCTTTATACTATTCTCTCTATAAACCTTATCAAAGTTTACAACATAAATAATCATGCTTACAACTCCACACATTGAATGGATAACGTATGCAGAACCACACCATCCTTAAATATACAAGGGAAATCCCAAACAAAATCAAGCAAATAATGCCTCACACGAGATATATCTTGTCCTACAGAACATGGGCAATGTTTCCGTGAGCCACAAAAGGGTGCCATGAATGACATTTTCTAGTTCTGGTGGTCGCATTCAAAACATTTTCCTCTGTCTCTTGAGCCATATCGACACATGAATTCAAAAAACAAAACCTTCCACTATTCCCTAAATAAATGTCAAATTCTCTCATCAAGTCTAGGGTCTTCTCAAGAAATATAACCAGGCCCATCACGACTTCCAGTTGTAAAATGACCATCTCTCTCAGTTACCTAGAGATCTCTCCGACTTGATGTCAAACCTAAATGGATAGTCCAGTCCTAGCACATGATAAGAGTTGATTCAAAATTTGAAGAAATAAGTTTACACCAAAGACAACTTCCAATGCAACATTATCCAACTCTAGTGTATCAATCTCCTTCTCAGAGATCTTCCTCCATGAATAATACATGCAAAAACTACAAAACAATGTTCCTCGTGGTAAAAATACCCAATGTAGGCTGGAATTTCACTATACAACTTATCACGTCAATAGATGAACAATAATCACATAAATTTTTCCTTGCGTGTGACTTCTCACAACATATCTATGAATATTGATCATAGCCAACAATAGATCCATCATATCTTTGATGAATTCCAAGCACTCTCTCCACACATATCTAAACAACCTATTTGAAGATCCACTATGATCCATGCATTTCTAGGATCCGAGCATAAGAAAAATATCCCTAGAGATTCCAGGTCAACTTGGCTATGATACCAACTGTTATGAATAAGAGGATTCATCACATACCATGTTAAAATAATAAAATCTTGCAAGAGAAATAATAAACTAGGAACAACAAAAAAAACACATAAATCATGCACACATCATTGACACATGATTTACCCTGAAAAACCATTATGGGAAAAACCAACCAAAGATATATTTGTTCCCTTGACCAAATTCTGTCAAGCCAACCAAGTGAGCCTTCACCCATCACCTCTAGGCCAATTAAAATGGAGTATACTAAGCCTATTTAAAGGCTTCATTACATGCAATCCACATGCACAATACCATAGGATTCAAAAACCATGGGTATGAAAAAACCATTGCTGACCTAAAACAAATTTAACTCATTGAATATTTTACTGAGTCAATTTTAACCCAACACCACTTGTTTCTAGTATTACTATTGGTGGCCCAACAATATCGAATGTTGGTTTTCCATTTGGTTGAAATGTCAATCTAGGGTCTAGTCTTGATACTAGTATTTCTACAAGTACTGGGGTTAGTTATATGGGAGGATTTATGATGGTATCCCCAACAAACACTCTCTTTGTATCTGGTATTGGTTATGTGCAAGGAAATGATTTTTTGAATACCAACCAAGGGACCCATTCCCAAGGGGAGTTTTGTGCTTTTCCATCCTTTGGAAACATTGGTGCCCCTTTGATGGCCATATTGAATATTCCTAGATTTCCTATGGGGTTGTCAGTTTGGTCTTTGTCTACTCATAATGTTCCAAACTCTCCTAAAACTTATTTTCCAATTAAATATATCCCTCCTCCTTATCCCTCTTCTAGTGAAATTCTAGCTCCTAGTAACCAAAAGTATAAAAGGAATATAAAGAGGAAGAATGAGAAGAAGAAATGAATACAAAGGGAGAAGTCACTGGTCACTTCAAGTCATACTAGAGACAAGTCAACAATCATTGCAAATCATATTGGAGATCAGTAACCAACCACTGCAAGTCATGTCGGGGGAAATAAACCAACCAATGAAGTCATGTTAGGATCATTGATATTGTTGAGAAATCTAGATTAGCAAGACACAAGCTTAATTTCCCTTGTAAAGTTTGCAAGGGAGATCACCTTACTCATCAATTATTTGTTATTCCAGAGGTAAAAAGAGTGTGGTTTATGTCAGAAAGATCTTCTACACTTGAAACACCTTTGGTTTCTCAACAACCTATTCAACCATCAGTTTATGAAGTGATTGAGCCGATGCAATATTCAAATGATCCCACTCATTTTTTGGAGATTGATGTGTCTACTAACCATGTTTTCTTCACTGCTAGTTGAGAAAATTATAAACAAGTCGACATCCCACTCACCCCGAGCATGGTCCCTCCAAGTTCTAAGAGTGTTTCCTTTGATTGCAATAGTCTTGTTGAGCCTCACCTTCCTTCTTCTACACCCTTCCAAATAAGGGTTGAATATTATTAATTAAACATTTACCAATGTATAATAGATGGATCCCTCGCAATCATTTTATCCTCCTCATCTGGGTAATCTATGGGTTCTCCCAAGCTTGTGTTAGCTCCTAGTTAGCTATTGGATTTTGATAGAATACCCGATGAATATTTGGGGATTATTCCTCATTTCATATGAACTTAGGTGGGAAAAATGTCCTATTCAATATGATAGTGGCGAATGGATCATTAGACTTCAACAAGATTATTGGGCATGCTTATGTATATTCTATGAATGATGTGGTGTCTATTCTCTTTCAAGTGATGAATTTTCATCACAATGGAAGAGTTTTAACTATTGACTAGCTTGCATATGATAATCACCATCCTTATTCAAATTTAGACCATGCTACCCCATTTTATGTTCCTAGTATTTGGGTGGACTCTACCTTTCCACAGGTGAATTAGGTGGCATCATGTTCTGAGTGTTCAATTACTTATGAGAAAGAGAATGCACACTCATTTTTTCCTTCTTGGGACATTGTGTCAAAAATTGATTAGGAAATATAGTTAGATTCAACTGAAACTAATAAAAAACTCCATCCTAATATGGAATACGATTATTACAATCTTCCCATTAGGGCCATCAACTATCCTAGTTCCCTTGATTTCTTGGATACTGAGTTTCTTTCAAATAAGGCCAACTTAGAATTCATCTATACGGTCGATAAACCATGGGAATGTATGCATCATCAATCATTATTTATTTCTGAAATGGAACAATCAAAGGCTGGAATGAAAAATATTTATTCAAGATAGACATTTTCTAGGTCACCTAGTGAAATACCATGTCTTGGCTAGTTTGAGTCTCAATTTTATTTTTTGGAACTTGCCACTGAATTATCCACTTCAAACCATAATGAACATGCGAATCTCAAAATTTCCCCATGTCTTAATGAACATAATCAATTATTTGTGATAGCTCATGAGATTACTCATCGTGTTTGTTCTCGTGTAGTTCGTGACAATGATTTCATTCTAGTTTATAACCAAAATCATGAAGATTTAGGAACATGGAAATTCAAGTGTATGTGGTGTGGCCCTAGCATGATGTGACATATGATGTTGAAAATGGCCCATGTGTTCATCGATTATGATAGGAATCCTTGGCCCGAGCCTAGCAATAGGCTCTACTCTGCATAAATCGTCAGGATGCACAATGCCTTGTACATAGGTGTGTGATGTGAGTTATTTTTAATTTTTGCATGTGGTTTGATGCTTATAATGTTTGGTGCTTTATTTACATATGTTATTAGGATCCACTTGGCCCTTGTCATAAGAACACCCATGGTGAGACGATGATGTTACATATTTTAGTTAGTTATCTATGTTAACACTTGTCACATTAAATTAAGCATTAACACAAACATGCATTTACATAAAAACATGGATTTCAATCACTTCATTTGAAGTCATAAGTAGGAGTTGAACCATATGTATATATAATACATAACCACTAAATCATGTCCAAAAATCCAAAATAAAATTATGAAATTCAAAAATCAAACACATGGTCCCATTCTTACCTCGTCTTGACGGAATGGAATTGTGATGGTTGAATCTCTTGCAATATGCACTAGAAGTTTGAAGGGGTGAGAAAATTTTACCACAGGTGAAAATATCAATAAGGTAAATGTGAAAGTGAGTCATATTTCCCAATAAATAGAGCATTTTTTGGGTCCAAAAAGGTCATTTTCATGCTTGGTTTGCATTGCACCTTTTCATTGCTTTTGATTTATTCACGGTTATTGATCCATATTGGATAATTATATAATTTTCATCTATCTTGGTACTTTATGGGTGTAAAAATCAAAGGAATTTTCTTGTAGGAACCATTTTAGTGGCAGGTCCTAGTTTGGAGATTTGGGGTCCAAAAACTTCCATATCAAATATCTCTCATCCTCATATCAAATATTTGGGGTCCTAGTTTGGAGATTTGGGGTCATTTTGAGGCATCAAATGACATTTTTTTGGGTCAAATATTTGTGAGAATATCTCTCATCCTCTCAATGCCATTGTACACATTCATACCTTTCCAATGGTGCAAAAATCACCTCAATCAGAGTTTATATGTGGAAGTTATGCCTCTTGCAAGTTGACCTACCTTGTTGACCACCATGGTACCGAGTGGATGCCACATCAACCTCCCATTACTCACACATGCGGGGCTAGCCACACATGGAATTTAAAGAACATTATATAAGGTCCAAACCTTATCACTAAATGAGGGTTATGTTAAATATTGGGCCACTAGGAGAAGAGGTGGTTCCATTATTTAGCATTATACTTGTTCCATGGTCGAGCTTAAAATCTAGGAATGGGAATTGAGAGCATAACAAAGGAGGAAGATGATTCTGTAGTATCCATTCAAGCCATAGTTTCAAAGGAAACTCCATAGTGAGTGCCCCTTTCATTGTGTTTTCATTTCATTACTAAACAAAAGAGATAAAAGCATATGCCCCACCTTATAGCTAGGTTTTATCGCATATTGGGTTTCCCAAGATACATCTTGTGTTCATTTACGTGGACGAAATTTTCATTTTCATAGTATTTCATTTTCATATTTTAGTTATTTCATTAATTTTAGTAAAACACTAGTGATAATAAATATGATATATAAGGAAATAAACTTGCTATTAAAATATTTTCATAATAATATAAGATCTATTGTGATAAGCTGTTCTAGTGGAATATCCATGGAAATTTATAGATCATATTGGGATTGGCGCAGTTTTCTTTGAGTTATTTGTGGAAAGTTACAGGATCTAGGAATTGGCTTAAGAAGGAATTCACAGAACCCTAGTCATGGTAGGTGAGTCTCTTCATAGCAACCCTCAGGATGAAACATAAGAGATATTTGTGAGGCTGGAATTGAAAGCCATTGATATCTCTTGAAATACGAACCTCCCCATGGTGGCTCTAGAAAACAAGTTGAGACCTTTTGAGGATATTGGTGGCTCTGACTTAGAAGTTGGATTGGATGAGAAAATGAGAGATAGTGAAGACCCAAAAAAGATTCAGAAAAATATCCCAAGAAAAATCAACCAAGTTCTAATACCATCACTTCTTCATAGACTCTATTCAAAATGGAGGTGAAAGTGGATATCAATCCCTATGAAGGTGAGATCGATGTTGTTAATTTGAATTATTGGTTGCATATTTCAGACATTTATTTCAATTTCCATAATATAGATGAAGAGAAAAAAAATTCATTTGCCCGACTAAAACTAGAGGGCCATGCACTAAGTTGGTGGTAAAGTGAAGACAATTAGGTCGGAAGGTGATCCACCATTAACTATATGGGAGGATTTTAAAACCCTCATCATGTACCCGTTCTACCCTATTTGGTATGTATAGGATCAATGGATTTGTTGGAATCACTTCAAGTAAAGGCAGTGGCAGAGTGTTCAAGAGTAAACCACCTAGTTCACGAAGATGGCGATCATGTTGGGTATCCCTCCCAAGAACCCAGACATACTCCTCAAGTATATGGGGGGTATACACAATCATTTGTGAAAGAAAGTGATGCTCTTCAAACAAACAACCATTGATGAGGTATGTGTGCAAGCACAATAATTGGAGAACATAGGCCATAATAAAGTAAAACCAAGTGGTTCTAAATAGAAATACCACCAATATGCTTTCAAGGAGGGGAAGAAGAAGTGAAAAGGAAAAGATAAGAAGACAAAAACCAATGAAAATTAGTGAAAGGATCCAAATAACCATTGAAATATTGATGGTCACATTGAATATAAGTGTTAGAATCTCTTCTAGAGCTAAATCCAAATAATTTTAAGAAGGATTCCAAGAAAAAAAACCTTCTAGGCATGGATTCAAGAAACCAGGTAGAGATAAGCTTATGTGTGGATAATAATATTGTATGCACTTCAGTGCAGAAGGAGGTGAATTTGAGTATCCTTCATCATAAGGAAGATAAGGAGATGAAAAAATTCTTCCATATTAATATCCAGGTCAAAAATACCAAGGTGGATTCTCTATTCAATTCTAGTTCACAAGCCAACCTCATAGTAGACGATCTGGTCAACAAGCTTGGGTTGGAGGTTCATTATAATTTGAGTCCATATCCATTGGGATGGGTGAATGAGGATGCATAGATCAATGTCACTAATTAGTGTAATAAAAAGTTTACTATAAGTGCAAATTTTATTGATGAAGTGGAGTTAGATGTAGTACCCCTTGACATGTGTAGTATAATGTTTGAAATCCCCTACATGTATATGAGGGATACAATATTCATGTGGAGAGAAAACCAATAATTCCTGATCAAGGATGGGAAGTCTTACATCATCAATGCACACACAGGTAAATCAAATATCTCTCTAGTAAGTGACAATCAAGCCAAAAATTTGATAAATTTTAGTAATAAATATATGTTGCTTTTATTAAGAGAGAATGGGGGAAACAATAGTTGGAGGAGTTTTTGTAGGCATATAGAGGAGTTCTCTAGGATCCTAAATGGATTCCACGTAATAGGGAATTGGAGTGCGAGATACAATTTTTTCCTGATTCCCCATTACCAAATATTGGGTTGTATATGTAGTCTATTCTGGAAGCAGATGAAGTGAAGAAACTATTGCAGTGGCTACTAGAGTAGGGGGTAATTTGACCAAGAACCTCACCTTGTGGGTCACATATCATCATAGTACCCAAGAAGTATGGGACTTGGAAAATGTGTATCAACTACAAATATCTGAATAAGATCACACTCAAGAATTGATACCCTCTACCCATGATCGATGATTTGTTAGACCAATTGCATCATGCCAAGTACTTCACTAAGTTCCAGCTCAAATTGGGGTACCACCAGGTATGTGTTAAAGAATAATACATATGGAAGATGGCCTTCAAGACAAGTAAAGGTCTGTATGAATGGTTGGCCATTCATTTTGGTTTATGTAATGCACCAACTACCTTTATGCGTTTGATGAATGGTGTATTGTGACCCCATTTAGTTTCATTTGTAATAGTGTATTTGGATGACATATTGGTTTATATATATAATTGGGAAGATCACATCTCACATCTTATGCATGCGTTAGAGACTCTAAAAAATAAATAGCAATTGGCTAACCTTAAGAAATGTGAGTTTGCCCAACAATTATTGGTGTATTTGGGGTACATGATTGGTGGAGGGGGACTCAAGATAGATTCCACAAATATGGAGGCCATCATCAAGTGGATATTTCATAATAATGTCAATGGAGTTAGAATATTTGTGGAGTAGTGTCGTACCTTCGAAATTTCATAACATCCTTTACAGCAGTAGTTGCGCCACTCCACTCCATGCCATAATAGCCAATGGTAAGAGTTTCTAGTGGGAAAAGAATAAGTAGAAAGATTTCGATGAGCTTAAAAAAATATCAGTCAAGAACCAATTATCACATCGTATAACTTGAAAAATCCTTTTTAATTGGATACAACTGCAAGTGGGTATGTTATGGGAGTGGTCTTGATGCAAGGAGGCAAACCAATATGCTATCATTATAATATATTTCATGTGGGATATTTGAACTACCCTACATATGATAAAGAACTCTATGCCTTGGTTCAAAATGTTAATAAATGGAAGCACTATCATATGGGAAACAAAACCATTATCACTAGCCACTACAATATTTGCAGGACCAAAGTAAGTTACAACAAACCAAACATTACAAGTGGATGAGGTTTTTGTAACAATTTCATCTAGTCATCAAATATAAGAAGGGTGGAACTAATAAGTTGTAAAATATGCTTTCAAGGTCACCCACATCAAATATTACATATTTAGGAACTCTTATGCACATGGATCCTTTTATTCATGATGCATACAAAGAAGCATACACAAAATATTAGGAATTTAAAGAGGTGTTTTAGCAAATGTAGCGACAAATTCTTGTATACAAAGGTGACCATAAGTATGATTATCATATCCAAAATTGGTTTCTCTACAATCTATAAAAGTTCTATGTTACTAAAGGTGAAATATTGTAGCTTATCAGAGAGGCTCACACCTCCAAAGTTGTAGGACATTTTGGTGTTGGGAAGATAGTTTCCAACTTACATAGGTATGTGTATTGTCCTAGAATGCAATAAGATGTAGCTCAGTATATTAGAGGATGAATATTTTCTTTTAATAGTAAGATATCAAGGTTTATACCATCCCTTACCTATACCCACTCAACCTTCGGAAAAAATTTCCATGGATTTTTTCGGTGGTTTTCCAACAACCAGGAATTGACATGACTATTTGTTTATCGTATTTGACATGTTAAACAAGATGTACATTCTTATGCCTTATAAAAAGAATATCAAAGGAAAATAAGAAACAAACATGTTATTTGAACAAATATAGGTGCACTTTGGGATACCAAGGAACATCATCTCAAATAGAGATACCAAATTTCTCAATTTCTTTTGGGCTACACTCTGGGAGAAGATGGACACAATGTTGAAGAGATCTACAACATTCCATCGATAGACAGATGGAAAGACATGAGTAGTCAAGAGGAATTTGGTTCAAATTTTGAGGGGTTAAAATAAAAATCATCTGAAGACTTGGGATGAAAACGTGATCTACATTCAACACTCTTACAATAGAGTTGTCGATACTTGAATTGGCAAGTCACCCTTCAAAACTTGATTTGGGTATTTTCCGCTTTCGTCATTAGATGTTGTCTATGGACAGGAAGGAAGACTGAAAGAAAAAATCATAAGAGAAGAATTGAAATCTAATAAATTGGTTGAAAATATTATAGGAATCCATTGGCAAGTAAAGGAGACACTGAAGAAGTCACATGAACGATACAAGGATAGACACAATTAGCACCAAATTAACAAAACATTCAAGGTGGGGGACATAGTATGGTTATAGATGAATAAAGAAAGGCTACATGGTCCTAATAAGAAGACAAATTCTCTACAATACAATTCTTTTGAGGTATTGGATAAGGTGGGTAACAGTTTCTATAGACTATCCCCATACATGCACATTTACTCAGTAGTGAATGTGGAGAATCTGAAACTCTATGAGCCTTCTATGTTGGATTAGGAAATTGAGGAGAAGATTCTACATATCATAGATGAATTAGTGCTATAAGCTCAGGAAGAGATGGTAGAAGATATATTTTTGTATAAGAATTCTA
>ML826995.1:0-17813 GCA_009831015.1 Picea engelmannii
CATAGCACTTGGAGCAATTATGGCACATCTAGGAGCAGGGGACTTAGACCATCCTATAGTCTTTGCAAGAAAAAAGTTGTCAGAATCATAGCAGAACTACAACACCATAGAAAGAGAAGGCCTAGCCATGGTATATGCACTTCAGAAGTTCGGGCACTATTTACTGGGTAAACACTTTAAAATGTTCACAAACCATTATTCCCTCAAATATCTAGTCAACAAGCCAGTGTTGGGGGGGAGGATCTGTAAATGAATATTATTATTTCAAGAATTTGAATTTGAAGTGATAGTCAAATCAGGGAAGCTGAATGCAAGACTTGATCACCTATCAAGGGTAACTAATGGAGAATAACCTACTAACTTGGAAGACAACTTCCATGATGCGCAGCTATTTTCAGTACGGGTAGTTGATGAATACTTTGTTGATATTATTGAATAATTAAGCATAGGGGTTGTGCCACAAGATTTTAGCACTACATAGAATAAAAATATGGTATTTGGAGCTACATACTATCAACATATTGCAGGAGATTTATATAAAATGGGCGCAGACATCATTTTGAGAAGGTGTGTATTGGAACATGAAAGGCCCAGAATTTAGTAGAAGCTCATGAAGGTATAGTTGGAGGACACTATAAAAGTAAAGCTACTACACATAAGGTATTTCATGCAGGATTATGGTTGCCAATAGTCCATAAAGATGCCAAGGAATATTTCCAGAAATGTGATGTCTATCAAAGGGTTGGCAAACCTAACAGAAGGGATGAGATGCCTCTAAGACCACAAGTGACTCTGTAGGTATTTGACAAATTGGAAATCAACTTTGTGGGACCTATTAATCCACTAGAAAAAAGGTCAGGAGGTAGATATATCATTACTGCAACTGAATACTTAACAAGATGGGTAGAAGCAACACCAATCAAACACTGTAGCACAGAGACAACATCACACTTCTTGTTTGAGAAAGTGATCACCAGATATGGATGTCTCAGGATTCTGATGAGTGACCGAGGCACTCATTTTATCAATGATACCATCAGGGCTATGACTGAGGAATTTGAAGTCCATCACTAGACGAGTACACCATATCATCCTCAGGCAAATGGAACAGTAGAAGCTTTCAATAAGATTTTGGAAAAACCTTTGACTAAGATCTGCAATGTCAATAGGGATGATTGGGATTTGAAAATACCAGTAGTATTATGGGCATAAAGGACCACATGTAAGAATTTGATAGGATATACGCCATTTAGATTGGTGTATGGGCAAGAAGCAATGGTGCCATTAGAATTTATGGTACCCAGTCTACGTGTAGCAGCAATTACTAACATGACAGAAAGGGGCGCAGTACAAGAAATGTTAATTCAACAAATGGAAATGTAAGAGGATAGGATTCTTGCAGGATTTCACCGGGAAGTACAGAAAGCAAGAGACAAATCATGGCATGACAGACATATTAAAAATAAGAGTTTTAAGGAGGGATACCTAGTCGTTCTCTATGACAGTAAATTTTTCCAACACCCTGGTAAGTTTAGAATGCATTGGCTAGGGCCATATGAAGTAAATCTTGTTGCAGATGGGGGATTTGTACAACTGAAATACTTGGGAGGAATAGAACTGAAAGGAATGATCAATGGTAGTCGATTGAAACTGTACAAGAACAACCGACCTACTAACCCTTAAAAGTTACAGCGCAGTGAGAAGGGCATTTATATAGTGTACTATTGCATAGATTAGGACAGAGAAATGAAAAAAAAAAGGGGGGGGGGAGGGGGAGAAAAGGAATACAAAAATAGAAAAGAGAAGAAAAATAGAAAAAGACGCAGAAGTGGATTGAACCACAAGAGTGTGCAAAAAAAGTCGCTTGCAGCAATTACTGTGAAAATATCAGAAGACAGTGCGGGGGAAAAATTACACTCAGCGCAAATGCATGCAAAAAGTGAAAAACAGATACGACCGGGTTTATAAAAGGCAGAAAGCACGCGTTTATTCAACACTTCACAATTTTTTAGCATAGAGTGAAATACAAAGAGAATTCCCTAGGTAGAATTTTATGAAGAAGCAAGCGAGTGTGTGAAGTAGAGAGACGATCACCCCACCGAAGTTCAGTGCTCCAAGCCAATATGTCTGGGTTACTCAACAGGGTCAGAGGCACAAGGAAAGAATGAGACGGTCTGAAAATGTGGTCGAGCTGGAAGATGTCACAACATCGGACATAGAATCAATCATCCCGACACGAGTTGAAGAGGAAACCTTGACAACGCAGCAAGGTGAAATAGGGCAGAGTTCTAGGGCCCAGGATGGTATTCTGAACCCTAACCCTGAGAAGCCTGTGAATCATTATGAAACAACGGTATCGCGACAGACCCACGAAGGAGAGGAAGTGTTCGTCGAGGATATCACCAACAGGTTGGATTTCAAGAGAGAAGAAGAGGATGCAAACACAGCAAAGGCAGACCCATCTACTATGGGAAAGAAAATAAAGGCACAAGATGCAATGGATATCACACTCCTAAATCTCCTAGAGGTAGTGGTCATTGTGGATGATATGTTGGGAAAGGTACCCAAGCTTAGATATTCATACCACGATGTGTGCGATGCATCCAAATTCCTAGATTTGGCCGAGGAGATTTACTTAACAAATACAGGGGAAATTGGACCCCTAGGTAAACCAATAATGGAGCCCACATAGTGGATAACAAGGTTGTATAACTCTGGCATCATGAACTTGTTAGACATACTGCACTTCGAACGTGGTAAAAACATCAGGATCTACATCAAACAACTAGTTTCCCGCGTACACGGAGGCATCATGTGGATGGATAGGCCAGTACAAATAGATGTCGCATCGATTGCCAAGATCACATAACTACCTACATTCAGTGCGCAACCAGAGGAATACTTGGATAACAAGGCATGCGAGAAGGAAATTGCAGAGCTGGTCAAAGCCCAATTGGGCACCATTTGGGGTAATAGGGGCATTGTGATCAAATATATTAATGACAATGCGACAAGGTTCACTAGATAGCTTATGGATTGCAAACTATTGAGGAAATCTCGAAAAGAAGAAGCAATTGCAGTAGCCACGTAGTGCGCAAAAGGAGTAATGTTCAGCTGGGCACCATACATGTTGAACTAGTTTTTGATAGATTGTATAGATGTGCGGGACAATGGAACTGAGTTCCATTACTCCTGGTTGATCATCCTTATAGCTTTGGCAGGGTGGCAAGAGCCAAATTTCTCATCTTTCTTAGATAGGAGAGGGAAATGTTATGCGACCAGATATGAGTCCTTCTGGCAGGCCAAGGATAACAAAACTCAACAATCAAACAACACAGTTTTTGAAAAGTTGTTTGAAGAGATACAACAATGCATAGCTAATGTGTGGCGCATACATGTGGAGGTAATCCAAGAGAGAGAAGTGATGGCCGTGAGGGATCCAAAGAAGGTGTGACTAGAAATGCAGTATTGTGTCACTAAGGTAGAAGTTTACTGGATAGTCAAAGACTTGCATGCGTAGTGGCAGCTACGAGTGACAAAACCAGCAACAAGGTCAGTCAGGACACAAACCTCCAATCCCAAGGGCAAGGTTGAAGCAGGTTTCTCAATGAGAAAAAACAACCCAATCGACAATACTAGAAAGGCTTCAGTGCGGACTCAGTCATCCATAAGTAGCGCAGTGTCGAAGAGACCAAGGAGGACACAAACAAAAACAAGGAAAGATAGCTAGGCACAGACTGGAAAGGGGGATATTTTACAAGGTGGGGAAGAGAGGGCCCAAGGTACCACAAGTGGGGTGAAGCCCTCACAGAAAATATGAAATCTAGCACAGGAAAAAGGGGTGTGCAAAAATAAGAAATACATCATGGAAGACCCAGTGATCACCCTGATAGATGATGATGCAGAGTTAGTCGTGGAAAAGGTCCAAGACAGGGGGGAAGAAGTGGTATGTATTGTAGAGGCACAGAGAGAAGAGATCGTTGACAAACTCATCAAGGTCCATGAAATTCTACAACAAGTATGGATCCAAGCAGTACCACGGGCCACAGCGCAGCAAAAGGAAAAAACAAATTGACCCCTTGTGTAGAAAGAAGGAGAGGAGACAGTACAAATTGTAGTACAAGGTAGGGAGACCTTTATAGTCACATGCCAAATGATCATATTGGATCAGGATATTGTATAGAAACCCATGGGGGACATGGAGCAATTTGAATTTTTCATGGCACAAATACCCAACAGGGCACTATACACACTTTAGGACAGTGTAATGCAAGAAGTGCAATACAAGGTTCGCGTGGATGAAACCAACTTGGAGGTGGGTAGAGGAGTCGCTGAAATGTTACAAATCAGATGCGACCAACTCACCTTGGATAAAGAGGAGGAGAAAGAACATGTAGATAAAATAGAAAAGGGATTAAAAGCAGTATATGATCGTATCCAAGACAGCGTGCAAGCACCTGAGAGGAATGTAGAGGAGAATATCAACATGATCTCACAAACAATTGACAGATATAAGCAGGAAATTGAGGAGCTCAACAGAAGGCTCAATCCTACGACTCCTTCGAAGGTTCGAGAACAAAGAGAACAACAATTTGCACTCCATATAGTTGAGATGGAGAAAGAAGCAAGGGAAGTAGAAGAGTTTTTCGACATAACCGCGTAGATATGAACTATTCTGGAAGAAGATGAGAAGATCCAACAATGGGACCAACAAGAGGAGAGAATCAGCGCGGCCATATAAGAGCTAAAGCAATGGCAGAAAACAATGAGCATCACGGAGTGCTTGATTGAAGGGCACTCAATAAATGAAGACTCTATAGATAGAGTTGAAAACAGTGCAGACAAAGAAGCAATAAAGACAAGCCGAATTGGAACCCCTCCAAGAACAAGAAGCACAGATGATTGCGCAGTTGGAGGAAGAGAAGAAAAGTATGGCACATGCACAGATAGAGGGTGCAGCATTAATGCAGGAGAAGATAACAGTGCAATTAGTGGAGGCGCTAACAGGAAAATCTACGCATATGAGGGAAAAAGGAGAGGAACTAACAGAAAAGTTCCACAGTTTGGGCAGGGCAATACAAGGAGCGTTCACTACCTTAGTGGCTTGGGACGAGCCACGTGTCAGTGTTGGGGTCTGTTGGGCATAGACTTGTTTTGATAAGGAAGGTTATTTTGGGCACAGGACTATTTTGGAGAAAAGATCTATTTTGGGAAAGACCTAATTTTGGAGCACGTGCAATAGATGGCAAGAAATCATCATGCAAAAAAAGAAGGAAAAATAGCATGCAAGAGGAAAAGCAACGTGGAGCACAGGAAGACAAGCCTAACCATAATAGGGTTATGGTTTTTGATAAGGATTCAAATGGTTATAAGCCTGTAAAATAGTATAAATAAGAACCTAAGAGGTCTAGGTTAGAAGTTAGTTGGTCAAGAGGTTGGTCAAGTGGCTAAGGGTTGTTATTTTTGGGTTGTTGAGTAGTTGATATGAAAATATTGTTGACAATTTTGGTAGAAGAGTCGAATAATCTAGTCGTTTAGGTTTAGATCACAATTTTAGGAGCCTGGTGTGATCTAGTCTGCCTCATAAAGGGTTTTTTCCCTAATCTTGATTGTATGATTGAATATGTAATGCGCGCAGTACCAGATTTTGTAGCAGATTAAATAAAAGAGCAGAGAAGCCAAATATTTGTGGATGTAGCCCCAGGGGGTGAACCATGGTAAAATGTTTGTTCTGTGTGATGTTTCCTTACTATTTACTTTCTGTGAATGATTAACTAGATGTATCAACATGCATGCATAAGGCTAAAGATGAATGAATCTTATAAATACTTGAATCGATAACAAGTTTAATGCATAAAGAAAGATAGAATACACTCCCAGATCCCCACTCATTCCTAGACTTCAAAAAATTGAGTATTGCAATCACCCATAAAGCTATCTCGGGTGAGACTGTGTTGTGCACTCTATGTGTAGAGTTGCCTTCTGGTTTACCAAGAGGGTTGATAGTTTTAGAGGGTTTTGTTGGAAACCTATTGAGATCTGAACTTGGGTCAACCCAAGAAGAAGTAAGAAGTCAGAGATATAACCAACAAGATATTACAACTATTTTTATGACAAGTCTCATAGGAATACTCAACACCACATTTCCCTCTCTATTGAGAGTTTACAGTCATTCACATGATATTCACATGGCAAGTCTCGCAGACATGTTCTTAACTATGTTTCCCTTTCCATATGACAACAACCAACAAGATAACACTCTTTCCTAAACTACTATAATAGTATGAAACTATCCAGAAATACAATATGAGAAACTTCAACAGTGCTCCAGGCAACAAAACAACTAATCAAGCTTCTCTTCATGCCTCAAACCATTCTTGATCAACATGCCTTTTTTTTATCCAAGGAATCATTTTTTCTAGATTCCCTCTCACTATAACTTGAGCACACCAAGTCATATTCTTATGGTGACCATCCACCTCTGGATGTCAGTCTGACCCAATGGTCATCTAGACATCTCCTGGCACTTCCTTTACTACATACAGAATCAACAAGTTCATTAACCATTCTACCTCATTCTCATAAGGTAATATGTAATCACTATCATCGGCATATTACTTATGTTGCTATAGTCAGATCATCATTAACCCTATGATCCATGACATCACCATATTTTACATCCAATAATAGGCTATACTAAGCCTATATGCATGTTATATTCATGTTCAATATTTTCCATATGCATTCTAGCATATCGTCATGCCCTAAGCACTTTACCCGTGTTTACAGTGTAGATGTATTCCAGCTATCTGCCATTTGTATTCACATGCAAAGACATGTCCTTATATTAATAGGTATATCCTTTCTCTTATTATATTCATGAGCATCATAAACTCTCCCATGTGTTCATATCTCTTTACCTCTCCCGGGAGGTCTAGCAACAGTCCAAAGGACTCCTTTTTAATTGCTTAACTGGGTAATTCTCCAACAACCATTTCCATTCACTATAGGTCAAATAAACTAACCTTACACATTTTCCATCTGTCCTCTGATCATGAGGGATCATACACATATACAGGGTTTAATCTTTCATTAAAGAAGTAATTATCACTGCTACAAATTTCATCAATCCATGCCAATTTCCTTTAAGCGCAAGGAATTTTCCATAAGGGTCTTGACCCTTATATAATTATCCATCTTTAATTACAATATATTATGCCTTCCCTAGCAGATAGACATTATTATACTTATCAAAACAACCCAACTCATGTCCCTTATCTAAACTTAGGCAGCTTCATAACATAATTTCTGCCACCTCTGCCATTTTCATTCAGGTTTCACCAATATTGCCTATTGGCACATTCCTACTCATGTAAGAGTAGTCATCAATTTGAAAAAAGGACAATATAATTTCCCTTGTTCTAATTCAGCTAGGGTTTCCAAGGTGCAATTTCAATATGTTGTCCTTCATCCTCGGGAAGTCAATGCAGACGATAAACAATCCTATAAAGGTAGAAACACCCTTCGACAGCCTCACCTAAATCTCGATATACCAATCCTATGACTAATCTCAAGCCCATCAAAGCCTAGTGTTGTAGCTTGATCTGATACCACTTTGTAACAGACCTGGCCCCTAAGTACATTTTTAAGGGATGGAGTATTAAATTTTCGCTTCTTCTATCAACCTTAAATGTTCTCTACCCTAGCTCCATCCTCTTTTTCTCATCAAGAGATTTCCATGATGGTAAATTCACTCAAGATTGAGCTCTGGAATGAAAGGTATGACCTTTTGAAGTTCTTTGGCTTACATGGGAAACATTTCTCTTAATTCCACATGGAATCCATGTGATGAGTCATTGACCATGCCAACTAACGTGGCACTAGCCTAGCCTGCCATGGTGGAACTTAAGTCCACGTAGGACTATAGCCATCGTCGCTCAGACCTTCTTCGGACGCACTCCCGCGGGTGGCGGACTCGCGAACTCATAATTTTGTAGCTTTCTTTCATCATTCTGCCCAAGAAGTCTTGTTACTTAGTCATTTTTCATCTTCGTGGAATCGTGGATGCATAAATCTATAAGCATCCTTTCATAGGTTTGTCCGAGAAGTATCGACACTTCACCATTTTTCCACCTGTGCGGACTCATGGACTCATGAACATACAATTATGTAACTCCTCTTAATAATATTGTCTGAAAGCCTCAACACTTAGTCATTTTTCCATCTACGCGGGCTCAGGGACTCACAGACTCACAAATGCATAATTCTTCCTCTCATAATTCTTCCCGAAAATTCTCAACATTTAGATTATTTAATGAGTTTTTCAGGTTCGCAAACCCATTCATCTCACCTTTCCAACCCTAATAATCGATGGGGACCCAGTCCCTATTACCTCGACCAATTACAGGCCTTGTTGTGGCTTCCTCATACACGTAGGCTCGTGACATCAGCATAACGTTAGCATGATCTCATCCCTCCTCTTGTCAAATTCTAAGGGCTTTCACATTGATCAACGACCGCAATCACATCCCATATGTACTCAGATCAACGGTTGACATCTTTCCAACTTTTGGTCTGACATCCAAGGCTAAATGGAGGTCTAAGACATATTTCACCCAAGGGCTTGCATTATGGCCCAATGACCAAATACACCATTCGCAGAACGACACCTATCAACTTTTGGACATGTTGGTGTTCTAGGTTAGCATGGTACATCATGCTAACATTGCCTCTCCCCCAAATATCGCTTAATCGAGACCATAATGATCTATGACAGTGGTTAATTTTGGGTTAATCCTTGATTAACGATCCAGATTAACTGGGTTACACTCTTTACAAGCATGGTAACCTTCTCCAATAAAGGGTCTGGATCTATTTTCTCCATCGATCCAACGGTTGTGATTCCTTCGAGCTCAAAACATGGTTTTTCATTCAATTCAGGACTTAGACAATTCAATGATTTTTCTTTGGGATCTTTCCCTTACATTCAATATTGAATTATGATCCTAGTTTCCATTCACAGATTGCCCATCACAATGATATATATATATATATATATAAGTTCATTCTTTTTATCTCAAAACAATACAGAACACTTGTATTTAGTTGTGCAGGGCATGCACCGTTCTTTCCATCCTACTGTTACTGAAACGCGGGAGTTTGCAAATATAATAAGCATCATCACTATAAATCAAGCATGTATATGTATAGCGCAAGTACAAGAATTCAATTATGCATTTCAATTCAATTACATAGAGTCTATGAAACACTTATCTATTACAGTTGATAACCGACCAACTGATTGTGGGTGTTCTCATTTCCACCCAACTGTAGGACCATATGCATTCATTTTAGCATTTTGGCCAACCCATGATATCACTAGAGAAATCTCTCTCAAGTTCTCAGTAAGATTTGAAGTTTACTCTCCTTCATTCTACTCTAGGTAGATATTTTCCTTACACCCACCTAGTTGAGGCCCCTTCGAGGTTTATCATATGCCTTCCCAACATCAAGCTCGCGACCTCCTTAGCTCAGGTCAGGTTTTTGGGTCTTCTATGCTCCAGCTTCAAACTCTTCTATGGGTTCTATGATCTTCTATTGCATGCCCTTGTGAATTCTTTTCGGCGACTATCTTCCTTAGAGGCCCAAATTGTCCTCTAGTTCTCCCTCTATGCATATCCACCACACACCCTCTCCTCGATGCTCTCCCTCGCTTCCTTTTTTCTTGCATGCATGAATTAGGTAGGTTATCGACCTATCCTTTTATTTCTTTTGTCAGAAGGCAACTCGTGGGTCAATCCTGGGGACCCGTGGTGATCTTTCCTACTGTATGCTAGTTGATTGCTTATTGTCCCTTCTGACATCCCTCCATACTTCCATTCATTGGGGTGGTTGGTTGTTCAACTACCAACCCCTCCTTATTATTGAATTGTCTTGTTATCCGGGCTAAGGGAAAATAATCTGAATGTTTCAAATTAATATTTTTTCAAGGTGAATTAGGGTCCTTTAACTTAATAGAACCTCCCCTCATTCATCTACTGATATCATGGACAGTACTTTAAGGCTTCACCCAATAATCAATTGTGGACATTTACAATTAAACAATAATACATTTACAATATTTGCAAGCCATTGCATGGAAACCATAAATTATGATTAATTGCAGGTTGGGGGAAATGGGGGTGTTACACATATGTACGCATATGTCATCAAAGGACAGAGCGTATACACCCTAAGAACCCATGAAAAACTTGGAAAACCCTAGGTCTAAATCCTGCAACTAAAGGCTAATTTTCTAAAAACACTAATTGAAAAAGCTAAGACAAAAAGAAATCCAAGAGAAAACAAAGTGCAAGTCCCTAAATATAACCCAAACTTGAGACCATCCCTAGTATGGTCGCTAGTTTTGTTACAGAGAAATTTTCCAATGGATATGGGTTAAAGCCACAACAGAGCGATGACCTTTAAAGAGTGAACTCAATCCCAGAATTACAACTAAGAAATCGTATAACTAACTAACTAATTAATAGTCAGAAAGAGAGAAGCATACCAGGTTCTTAACATTAGATGACCCATGGTTGAAACCTTTCTCTCCAGCAATCCTTCCCAACAGTCCCTTTGATCACTTGAAAACAATCGAGTTGAAAACTACAAAGGGGTAGTTATATGATTACTAACTTTCATAAAAATGATTGAAAGTAAAACAATTAGTGTTCTAAGAATTTGAATGCTTAAACATAAACATCACACATCAAAACACAAATAATTGATGGGAAATAGGTCTTTTATTGATGAACAACATGACAAAGGTAGTTACCAATTGTATATACCGTGACACTGCTCCCATTCTTTAGAGGGGCCCATTCCAACTTGAAATGTGTGGGATCTTTCTCACCATAGAATCTACAAACCATAATAGTTGCTAATTGTTGACTCAAAATTCATCACCTGTCATAAAATCTTGCAAAGAGTTGCAAAGCATATACATATTTAATATTTTTTTATATAATTATAATATGTGGGGTCCCCTAGGATTAAACACTAAAATGTTAAAAGTTTTGGCATTACATCTTTTCTCAACATCATTGCATGATATCAACTTCACTTTTGGGGGCAACAAAATTATGATGTGAATGGTACTTGGCAGTCTACGAGGGTATACAGTTATATTTCAATTATACTCTCGGAATTCGATATGGTATGGCATTTGACAGTTTATATTCGGAATAATAATGATGGTTCTTACCTATGGTTTGAAAGCATATGTGAGATCAAAGTGTAAAATCTTGTTTGCATACATGTCATGGTCAAATTCACTACATTATCTTCAAATGAATGTTAAGTTCATGTGAAAGTAACATGGCATATGTTCACCTAGGAATATGAGATACCATGTGGTGATAAATGGTTATGAGACTGATCCAGGTGGATATTGGTGGCCACCCACCTATTTCACAGGCTCGAAAAACAATTTTCCATCTTGGCGATTTTTCGGGTTCCAAAATTCTGGGGCCGTTTTGAGGCCCTAAACGAGGTTTTTGGGGGATTTGAGGCCCAGGTGACTACAAAAAGAAGTGACCTGGGCTAGTCGAAAATCGTTCTTCTCGGAAAGACCTTTCCAACGGTGTATCGAGCGCCCCAAATGGAGATCGTATGCAAAAGTTATGCCCCAGGAAGTTGACGTATCAAATACCCCTATCGGAGCCCGCAAACCTTTTGGATTTTCATCTTTTGGGGTTAGGGTTTTGGATTTTACTTATGTTAAAAAGGCCTTTGGAGCCTCATTGTAACAATCATCTTCTTGCGAATGAGAGTATCTGTTACATCTCTTCTCATAGATAAGTTTCCACCATTATACCGAGTCTTTCACTTTGTATTTTTACAACCTCTGTACATTTATTTCATTAATAGAATAATGTATTACTGTATTTATTTGTTTCTGGCAATATTTATGTGTATTTCATTGTAATATCTCTGCTTTCATTTCGTTCTCAAAAATAATCTAGATCAGTGGTATCAGAGCAGGTTGCTCTTGATCGTTTTTCAGTACATGTCCCCGACGAGGTCCGAGTATAGCAAGTTGGGTCTCGAGCTTGTCTCTCTTGAGTACAATCGCTCTCGCACTCCCAAGAAACCCTACATGGTAGAAGAAAATAAAATGATAGAGTAGATGATTCTATTAATCTATTGCTCGAGCAAGCTCTCACACGACAGAGAGACGAAATGATGGAGAATTTTTCCCACATCCTTCAATGCCTATCGATAACAGCAGGCGCATCTTAGTCAAGCAGCCACTTTGGAGGCACCTCACCTTTCAAGGTACAGGTCAATTTTGATATTCCTATATTTGAAGGACAGATAGATGTAGATGCCCTAGAATAATGGTTAAATCTGCTAGAAGGTTATTTCTTTGTTCATAATTTCTCCCACAAGGAAAAGATCACCTTCGCACTCCTTATGGCTCTCCCCCATGTCAAACATTGGTGGGAAACTTACTGGGAGAAAATTTCCACAGAGAAGTCTGGAATATATGGGGTCGAGCCCACTTGGGATTTTTTTGTGGATGTGGTAAAGGAACAGTATTACCCTATTGGCAACTATGAGGACCAGTATATGAGATGGACCACACTGCGGCAAGAAAGGGGTCAAGCAGTTATGGAGTTCACCAATACCTTCCATACCTTGCGTACCAAGCTGGGTATCAAGGACTCCGAGCGAAATTTGGTTCTAAAATACCGTGGGGCTCTACACATATACATCCAAATTGAAATGGATTTTCTGGACATCTCATCACTCGGTTCTTCTTATCGATATGTTGTTAAAATCGAGCAGAAGTTTAAGCACCAGAAAAAACGGGAGTTCGGGTCTGCAAATCCACAACAACCAAAGTATGATAAAGACGGTCCTAACAAACAGTCTCCTAAAAACCAATCCAAGCCATAGGAAAATAAGGGTCACGGAAAGAGAAAGAACGACACTGGAAAATGGTGCGATTTCCACAAAAGCCCCTCTCACAACACAGATGAATGTCTCTCAAAACAGTGATTGGTGGCTGAGATCAAAGACAAGGAGCCGAACCCTGATTCAGAATATGATTTTGAAATATTGGTAAAAGACAGATCATCGATGTAGACCCCACTGCTATTGTCGTGACCACAGCAATTCAACCAAAATAAGCAACAGATCCTGAAGAGGGGGAGCACCTTTTTCATTCGCAGATGTGGGTGAAGGGGACCCCGCTGCATTTTATTGTTGATAGTGGTGTTGATACTAAGAGGGGGGTGAATCAGTATCAAGTACAATTTAAAAAAAAAATCAACTTATACTTCAACCATATTATGTATTCAATTATATCCAATGAGAAATGAACAATAGTAGAAGAGTTACACCAATACACCACAATACACCATGCACAATATATGAGAAATAATCAATAGTTATTGTTCAAGGGAAGTAATGACTTCCAAGGAAAGCTATAGATTCCAAATATAAAGGGAGGGATAAACCTCCAAAATGAAGATACAATCCTCCAATATCAAGAGAGGGTTGACCTCTCCATCCTTGCCCCTTCCTTCCACCCAAGAATATATGAGAAATAATAAAACTTTACATTAAATTATCACCATCAACCAACCATCACATAGAACCTGATAATGCTTCCTGAGACTTCTTCAACTTCAGCAATTCTTCACTTCTTAGAATAATCTGATCCTATAGATAATATAACTCAATGTATTCTCTGAAACGCCTCCAAGTTTCACTCCTTGAATCCTCCCAGAAAAGGATTTGTAGAGAAAATGGTAGACCTTATTCAATTATGGTTTATTCAGGAGAGTGAACTTGTACAGCATGCCCCGCGCTCAATATTTAACATAAGATTCTGAAATGTGTACACATGAAACTATAGCTCGTACTATTTCCAATTCAATTGATCTCACTTCATTTTGATTCTCTATGAAGACGTTATGATTGTTTTACCCGAAACACTTGTTTATGACTAGCTTCATGACTGGTCAAAAAACCTATCTTCCACAGAGTGTATCTCCAAAATTATAGCAAACAAGGAGATGAAAATTTTACCATAGGTACCTAGATATGTCTTCTCAATATCATACAACTTTCACCATCTGAATCGTTCTAGAAAAAAATTTATAGCGAAAATGGTAAGATGGCCAGTAAATAACATACCTTAGAATACATCATCAAAAGACTTCATCTTCCCTTGAAATTCGGCCTTCTTTACTTCAGATTTCCTCTGAAATTCGACTTATATCTCCTTTTTCATTAACAAACTTGTGTGTGTTGAAAAATGAATGTATAATGATATGTATGTATACCCTTTATGTCACTTCCTTTTAAAATTAGGGCCGACATGTAGTTTCTACTTCAATTCACATTGTCATCTTCAAAAATTCATTTCTCCTCAATCGTGAGGATCCACGTGATGTGCCACATAGCACCAAAAGCGGCATGACTCATAATATCCATCCATGGGTGTTGTACCTGCATGTGTAATTTATTTCATGTCTATCTACTTCAATCAATTGTTGGGTCCTGTTATCCCCGATTTCTAGGGATAACTAGGAGATCACGTCTCGAGGCCCACGGGTCCTAGACATGGAGTACCGAGAGCAGGATTGACCTGAGCATGGCCCTGGGGGACCCATCCTTTCCTTCTTTCATCAGATTCATCTTGTCAGCAGTAGCAGCATCCATCACCATCGGTTTGGTCTTGTATCGGAGAAGGTTCTTGCTCCATGAGGTAATTGGTCCAGGTATCATGGTATGTGTCACTTTTGATCATTATAACCTTTAAATGTATGCATCTAATTCCTTTTATTTCTGACAACTGCTTGGATCTTACATTGACCCACTTGACCATGCTTGGGGAGATTGACTAGGTGCCCTAGCAAGCCTGTACCCATAGGTTTTGGTTTGCCACTGGGGGGTTTCTAAAGAGCCATTGTCCGCTCCCATCATACCATCACTTTTCCATCTTGTCTCCCGCTCATCTGTCCCATTCCCCTTGTCCGGGCATTAGGATGATCTGTTTGTGGGGTTGCACCTTATCTCGTGGGAAGAAGGGGATAAAGGCCCAGAAGGTAAAAGCAGTTGGTAAAAGATAAAAGCCTAAAAATGAAACCTCGAGATGCTTCGCCCAAGGATCCCCGAGAAGGCAATAAAAATCCTCTCAGCAAGAAACAAGAGGGACCCAAAAAAATAACAAACAAGACCTAATCAAGAGGATAGGGGGTCTCATCATGAACGAGCCTATTATGTTCATGGGTACCTAACAGCATGACATTGCCACCATCTGGTTACCACGCCAGGGAAGTGACCTTTGGTTGCATGGCCAAGGGAAAGGGGGTCTCATCACAAGCCAACCTTATCACCGCTGTGAAAGTACTTGTGGGTAACACTGTCAACTTTGGTCACCATGCCAAATCAGTGTCCTCTGGTTAGCCCTTGAATAAAAAGAAAAAAGAAGAAGAAAAAGCAAATAAAGAAAAGAATAAAGGCAAAAGGGGCTTAGAAAAATTTGCATCCATGACGGGTACAGCTCGCCTTCTACAAAGGCACCCACAGGTAATATCATGCATCCCTGGCTCTCACTCTACCCATATGTCTGGACATCCCTTAAACCACTTCACCTCATTTACATGGCTTGGATGAAACACCTTGGAAACTTTCCTTTCCTTATGGATACTAGCCCAATAGGGTATCTTGTTTTTTTTCTCAACCTTGTATTGTAGGTCTTTGTAATGTCTTTGAGCTATTGGATGATATATCAGGGTTTTTATGCATATGTCTGATAATATTAATGATGAAATGTGATTAACATTTCTATGATCCCTGTGACTAATGAGCCCATGTTGGGCGTAGTTTTTGATGTGCAGGACCATGCCCGATGGACAGGTACCACATGGACCGGTACACATGGGGAGATGATTAGTTCGGACCTCCATGGGGTTGAAGAGCCCATCAGACGGTTGTTGAGACCCCATCAGAGGCAGAGATAGGACAGTGTTTGATTGAGCTTTTGCACCTGAGAAGAAGAGGGCGTTCCATCAGGGGCACTTTGGCTGAGCCAAACCTAGGGGGATTGACCCACTTGCAGTGGAATGTTGGCCCCAGATGACCCAGGATGCCACTAGAAGGCTTGTGACATCATCATGAGCATATGGCAGATGGACAGGGTTGTTGGCACGTGCGGCAGTTTGGAAGAGCCCAAGGAGGGATAACATCTAGCTTTTGGATGCTGCACTGGCCCCAAAAAGGCCTAACGTCTCCCTTAGGAGGGCTTGACGTCTCACTTTTTGCTCATTTAGGATTTTAAAAGAACATTTAATGTAAAAACAGTATGATTTTGGTTTAAAGCCTTGTTGGCTAATTTTTATGACCTAAATTTAATTAAAGGTCATGATACAGTATATATTGAGGAGTTTTATCCTCATTTTGATAGAAGACATCACTCACTCTCCTAGTGAGGTCTGATTTTTGAGCCCTATTAGGGTTATTGGCTATTTTGAGTAAGGCACACTTGTTTGGAGAGGAGATTTTAGGGAATTTATGGTGTTTTTCTTGAAGGAAGGTTTACAACTAGGGTTTGCATGCTATTTTCTTGGTGATTTGTAAGTATTTTTCTGCAAAACTTCTTGATTGAATGGTTGTAGTTTAATGTCTTGCATATTTTATATATATACATTGTTGAATCAAAACCCTAGGGGAAAAACACACAAGTAGGTCGTTGTTTCATGTCCCCTGATAGAAAAACCTTTTAAGCCATTGAAGAAGAAGAAGAAGAGAGCCTAGCCATTGCTACACTCTTTCTATCTTCTTGATCCGGATTATTTTCGGCACGAAATGAGAGCGGAGATATAATAAAGAAATGCACAGAGATATCGTGTATATCTAGTAATATAACAGAAATATATAAGAGATGCAACCATAAACACAGAGACACAGTAATACATGATTTCTATTAATGAAAGAAATGTACAGAGACTGTAAAAATACAGAGTGAAAGACTCGCTAGAATGGTGGCAGCTTATCTCTGAGAAGAGATGTGACGGCTACTCGCATTCGCAAGAAGATGATTACAATGAGGCTCTTGAGGAATTTTTACAATAAACAGGAATGCCAAAAGTCCTATACATCCAAAAACCTAACCCTAGGAGATGAAGCGCCAAAAGTCATGTGGGCCCCGTTTGGGTAAGTTAGTACATCAACTTCCTGGGGTCGTAACTTTTGCATACGATCTCCGTTTTAGGCATATGATAGCTCGTTGGAAAGGTATCGTTGAGGAGATTCATTTTGGGGGATTAATCATACCTTTGGCTATCATTGAGAACCTCTATCTCAAAAAACCTTCATTTAGGCCCTCAAAATGGCCCCAGAAGTTAAAACCTGCTAAAAATAGTAAATTGCCAAAATTGCCAGAAAATTGTTTTGAGCCAATCGGAAAAGGTGGGTGGCCACCGATATCCACCTGGAACAATCCTCCCTCCTTAGGAAGCAATGGTATCCATTGCGTTGAGTTCCCAGGGGAGAGGGAAAAGCGTTTGTTGGATCTGCATCTGGGTGAGCTGCTTGTATTGTTGGAGATGTCGCGCTGCTTAATTTGTGGAAGTCTGTCATGAACCTGTTGAGGTTGAGGTTGTTCAAAAAGTTGAGCTACATGAGAGGAAGGTGTGCAGAAGGAATCTTTGTGCTTTGTTGCAACCTTGTCGACCTGCTTCTGTTGGATAGAAGGTGCAGGGGGCGAGACTGTAGTGGTTGCAATGTCCTTCTGTTCCCCTTTTGAACAGATTGTG
>ML826995.1:26906-45510 GCA_009831015.1 Picea engelmannii
TTCCAAGTATTTTGGCAGATGAGTCATCTCCAAATGCAACATTGCCACCCTTTCTCTTCAAGCTGATGAATTTGTCTTGATCCCCAGTCATGTGTGAAGAACATCCACTGTCTATGTACCATTCATCTTCTTCATTACATTCTTCAGCAGACAATGCTATTCGACAATATTCATTATTTGGAATCTCTTTCCTTCTCAATAATTTGGTTGGCATGGGGGCATTTGGCATAGGAGCATCTTCATTCATATATCTGTAATCTCGTGCTTTATGACCAAGATAATTACATTTGTAGCATACAATATTTTTTTCCATCAATGGGGAAAATGAATTAAAACTTTTGTTGACAAATCCACGATTGTTTCCATATCTTCTATTTACACCATTCATGTTTCTTACATAGTTGTTCCTTTCATTGATTCTGCAATTAATTGCCTTACGTCCAAAATTTTTGCAAGTATAACAATGACCAAGAAATATATTTTGATACCTGGGAGTAAATTACCTTCTTTGTGATGTAGTCTATCTGGGTTAATGATCTACTCTTTTGTATTTTCCTTCATATTGATTGAATCTTATTTGATTCTTGAAGGTAGGAGGTCTTCTTGGATATTCATCTCTTTTGTAATCATTCCTTCTTTCTTGTATCCTGGTCCACTTCTCATCAACTGTTTGTGTATAGATTTCTTCAACCTTCTTGTTGGTATTTGCATCTTCTTTGTATGAAGTTTCACCCATGCATCCAAGATGTGTTAAGTCTTTTGGCACTTGAGAGTTTCTTAAGATCTTCCTCAATGAGACAACTTATTGTTCAAGTTTCTCACAATCTTCTTCTTTCTTCATCATTTGGACATTCCTTGCTTCTCCTATTCTTCTTGCTTCTTCAAGTAGAGTTTTCAAGGAAATGGTTGCTTCTCTTAGTTTCTAAAAGTCTTCTAATTGTTTCTTCAAGCTTTCAATTGTCTTTTCACAACTGCCCAATTCACTTCTTAGTTTTATATGCGTGTTTTTGAGCTTGCTATTTTCAATCTCAACATGCTTCAATTTTTTAAGATTCTTATCTTCTTGTTGAATTATTTTTGCTTCATTGTTTTCTTCTTCTTCATTGGACTTTTCTTATTTAGTATCATCTCTTTCAATCCTTGTATAAGGACATTCAAATTCAACATGTCCTACTCCTTCACAATTAAAGCAAAAGAACGCATCTCTATTTGCTTCTTTGAAATCTGAGATGTTGTAATTTGCTTCAACTTCTTCTTCTTTTGCTGCTTCTTCCCTTGCATAAAGGTCTTGTATCTTGTCCCAGAGCTCTTTTGTTGATGCACATGATCCCACCTTGGATTTCATTGAATCTGTCAATCCATCGAGGATGGTATCTATTGCCAATTTGTTGTTCCTTCTTGCTTCCTTTTGAGTTGTAGTCTTTGGTTTCTTCAAAGCATTGTATCCTAAAGAAAATGAGAACCAAACATCTTCCCCAAGAGCTTTCAAATAATTTTCCATTCTATTACTCCAGTATTCAAAATTGCTTCCATCAAATGGTGGAATCCCATTTGGAATGTTGTCTTCCATTTCTGCTTAGGATCTTCCTTCCATTGGTTAAATTGTATTGAAGGTAACCCGCTCTGATACCAATTGTTGATACTGAGAGGGGGGTGAATCAGCATCAAGTACAATTTAAAAACTTTTTCAACTTATACTTCAACTAGATTATGTATTCAATTATATCCAATGAGCAATGAACAATAGTAGAAGAGTTACACCAATACACCATGCACAATATATAATAAATAATCAATAGTTATTGTTCAAGGGAAGTATTGACTTCCAAGGGAAGCTACAGATTTCAAATATAAACGGAGGGATAAACCTCCAAAAGGAAGATGCAATCCTCCAATATCAAGAGAGGGTTGACCTCTCCATCCTTTCCCCTTCCTTCCACCCAAGAATATATGAGAAATAATAAAACTTTACATTAAATTATCACCATCAACCAACCATCACATAGAACCTGATAATGCTTCCTGAGACTTCTTCAAATTCTGTAATTCTTCACTTCTTAGAATACTCTAATCCTATAGATAACATAACTCAATGTATTCTCTGAAAATCCTCCAAGTTTCACTCCTTGAATCCTCCCAGAAAATGATTTATAGATAAAATGGTAGACCTTATTCAATTCTGGTTTATTTAGGAGAGTGAACTTGTACAGCATGCCCTGTGCTCAATATTTAACATAAGATTCTAAAATGTGTACACATGAAACTATAGCCTGTACTATTTCCAATTCAATTGATCTCACTTCATTTTTATTCTCTATGAAGACGTTATGATTGTTTTACCCGGAACACATGTTTATGACTAGCTTCAGGACTAGTCAAAAAACCTATCTTCCATAAAGTGTATCTCCAAAATTATAGCAAATAAGGAGCTGAAAATTTTACCACAGGTACCTAGATATGTCTTCTCAATAGCATAAAACTTTCACCATCTGAATCGTTCTAGAAAAAAAGTTATAGCGAAAATGGTAAGATGGCCTGTAAATAACATAACTTAGAACACATCACCAAAAGACTTCATCCTCCCTTGAAATTCGGCCTTCTTTATTTCAGATTTCCTCTGAAATTCAACTTATATCTCCTTGTTTATTAACAAACTTGTATGTGTTGAAAAATGAATGTATAATGAGATGTATTTATACCCTTTATGTCACTTCCTTTTAACATTAGGGTCGACATGTAGTTTTTGCTTCAATTCACATTGTCATCTTCAAAAATTCATTTATCCTCAATCGTGAGGATCCACGTGACATGCCACATACCACGGAAGCAACATGACTTATACTATGCATCCATGGGTGTTGTACCTACATGTGTAATTTATTTCATGTCTATCTACTTCGATCAACTATTGGGTCCAAAATCCAATGGCTAGGGTTGACATCAATGACTACAACCAATGACTAGGGTTGACATCAATGACAACAAGCAATATTCCAACAAGCGGAAGCCAGAAGAACCTCATCTCAGCAGAGGTCATCAAAAAGTTGGTATTTTCAATAACACCACGCCCATATCCATACAACATTGGGTGGCTTCACCAGGGACGAGATCTTTGTGTCAGCCAGCAGTGTTGATTGTCATACGGCATCCAACCTTTGAAGGATGAGGTATTATGTGATGTTGCCCTATTGGATGTTTGTGATGTTCTCTCGGGCCATCCATATATGTGTAAGCTCCATGACATCTATGAGTCTCGACCCCCTAGTGTAATTGTTACTCTGGGGGGTCATCTCTACAGGATACCAGAGGTAGTTCCAACTACTGTCCCACCTAAACAATGTCGCAAGGTAGTATCTCATACTACAAAATTCACTTTCTTCACAATCTATTCAAAAGATGAATAGAAGGATATTGCACCCACTACAGCCTCGGGCAAAGCACCTTCTATCCAACAAAAGAAGGTCAACAAGTTTGCAACAAAGCACAAAGATTCCTTCTGCACATAGTCATCTCATGTAGCCAAACTGGTTCAAAAGGTCCAAACCTTCCAACCAGAGGTTCGTGACACCCTTCAACAAGCTAAGCAACACAACCTCTCCAGCAAGGCAAGCAGCTCACCAAGATTCAGATTTAGCAAACACTTCCCCCTCTCCCCCGAGAATTCAATGCAATGGATATCATTACTTCCTAAGGAGGGAGGATTGATCTAGGTGGATATCGGTGGCCACCCACCTATTCCACGGGCTCGAAAAATAGTTTTCCATCTTGGCAGTGTTTCGGTAGTTTTTCGGGTTCCAAACTTTCGAGGATGTTTTGAGTCCAGAAACGACATTTTTTGGGGATTTGGGGCCCATGTGACTGCAATGGTGTATCGAGTGCCCCAAACGGAGATTGTATGCAAAAGTTACACCCCCGGGAAGTTGGCGTATCAACTACCCCCATCGAGGCCCGCAAACCTTTTGGCTTTTTCTTCTGGGGTTAGCGTTTTGGATTTTACTTATGTTAAAAAGGCCTTTGGAGCCTCATTGTAACAATCATCTTGGGGCCCACAAACCTTTTGGGTTTTCCTCTTCTGGGGTTAGGGTTTCGGATTTTACTTATGTTAAAAAGGCCTTTGAAGCCTCATTGTAACAATCATCTTCTTGCAAATGAGAGTAGTCGTCACATCTCTTCTCAGAGATAAGTTGCCACCATTCTAGCGAGTCTTTCACTCTATATTTTTACAGTCTCTGTGCATTTTGTTCATTAATAGAAATAATGTATTATTGTATTTCTCTGTTTCTGGCAATATTTATGTGTATTTCATTGTAATATCTATGCTTTCATTTTGTTCTCAAAAATAATCCAGATCGGAGACTTTCGTTATGATATACCATGTGATGACAAAAGGTTTCAAAGGTTTTGTTTGGATATCAAGGATATGTCTTTTGCTATGGTTTTAGTTAAAAAAACTCGTATTATATATATGCCAAGGGAATTGAATAAGAATATGATAGATTAGATCCATATGATTTGAGCTCAAATGCCCATTTGGTAATGAGCATGGAAAAGGCTCGAAGCATTTTCATATAATATGGGTATTAACATTGAGCACTTCTTTTTAGTATATGATATGACTTGTTGGTTTAATAGCATGTGCATTGAATATTTGAAATGGTTAAAGGATTGTGTTGTAGTCCATATGGGACATGGAGGTCAATGAGTTGACCATGCATTTAGGTGATGAAACTGCATATTAATACCTTCAAGCCCGCACATGTCACTTGGTTCTTGTTAGGGTTTCCTCATGTGTTTGGTGGTTGTCAAGAGTGTGTTATCCATTGAGTTTTGGCTACCAAGGACCCATGTTCATTGTGCAACTACATGACTAGTGCAAACGCTCAGATTCAAGCAAGTTTAAAAATGATTTTGCTACCATCCAAGGTATGCATCTAAACAGTTCTGAGAAAGTATTTATGTTGAAATTTTTTGTTCTTAAATGGATTATTTGGGCTCTATTTAGCTGGCTATAAGTGGGGTCCCCTAGGATTAAGCACTGAAAGGTTAAAATTTTTGGCATTACATCTTTTCTCAACATCATTGTATGATATCAACTTTAGTTTTAGGGGTAACAAAATTATGATGTGAATGGTACTTGGAAGTCTATAGGGGTATACAGTTCTATTTAAATTCTACTCTCGGAATCCGGTATGGTATGGCATTTGACGGTTTATATTCAGAATAATAATGATGGTTCTTACCTATGGTTTGAAAGCATATGTGAGATCAAAGTGTAAAAGCTTGTTTGCATACATGCCATGATCAAATTCACTACATTATCTTCAAATGAATGTTAAGTTCATGAGAAATCAATATGGCATATGTTCACCTAGGAATATGAGATAACATGCGATAATAAATGGTTACGAGACTTTTATTATGATATACCATGTGATGACAAAGGGTTTCAAAGGTTTTGTTTTCAATATCATATGATTACAAGGATATGTCTTTTGTTATGGTTTTAGTAAAAAAAGATTGTATTATATATATGCCAAGGGCATTGAATAAGCATATGATAGATTAGAACCATATGATTCGGGCTTAAATGTCCATTTGGTAACGAGCATGGAAAAGGCTCAAAGAAAATGCATATAATATGGGTAATGAAATCGATCACTTATTTTTAGTATATGCTATGACTTGTTGGTTTAATAGCCCGTGCATTGAATATTTGAAATGGTTAAAGGATTGTGTTGTAGTCTGTATGGGACATGAACGTCAATGAGTTGATCGTCCATTTAGGTGATGAGACTGCATATTAATACCATCAATCCTGCACATGTCACTTGGTTCTTGTTAGGGTTTCCGCATGTGTTTGGTGGTTGCCGAGAGTGTGGTTTCCATTGAGTTTTGGCTACAGAGGAACCATGTTCATTGTGAAACTACACGACTAGTGCAAATGCTCAGATTCAAGCAAGTTTAAAAACTATTTTGCTACCATCCAAGGTATGCATCTAAACAATTCTGAGAAAGCATTTATGTTGCAATTTTTTGTTCTTAAATGGATTAGTTGGGCTCTATTTAGCTGGCTACAAGTAAAAGAGTTATTTTCCTCTTATCTTCCATCAAATATCCTTTGAAATATAAGAAATGTTTGAATTTGTTGTTACAAAAAATTTAATGTTTTTTTGGGGGCAAGAATTATTGTAGGCGCGTTATCTTTTTTCCATAAGCACCATATTCCTTGTACAAAACACAATTGCAAAAAAAATTAAAACTATAAGATATAAACCTATTTCAACTTCCTTCGCATGAAAATGGAGGTTTTCTTATTAGCTTATTAGTCCCTGCCATAGGCATAGAGGGACTATAGCGATCGATAATTCGTTGACTACATATTAGTTTGTCCTTTGACCAGAAATATTTGCATAATACCTATTGTTGGAGCTAGGGAATTAAAAACATATATTTTTATATAATAAAAAGTACCATATATGTACTGATCTGATTGGATAAGAGATTGGAGGTCTTATTGTCGGCTTCGTTATTCCCAATTTTTTATATGGAAACATATCCAAACTTTTTATTGTATACAGTCTTTTTGAATAATATATTTTTCCTATGTATTGCTTGAAGGTGGATTAATTTTAGCATTAGTTTGAATGTTTGTATTAGCTTTTTTTGCTAGTTGAATATATCCCTAAATTTTTATTTGTACTAATCATATTGAAATGTTTTGATATCCAATATTTATAGTGATTGAGAATTCCAAAGCTTATAACGTCCTTCCCGCATGTATTTGTATTGAAATGTATTGACACTTTTTTCGAGATGCTTCAATAGGCCTGACAGCTTAAATGTTTACATGACGTGAGGTCCTCGAATAGGCCTAACAACTTCAATGTTTGCATACCGCGAGGTCCTTAGACAGCCTAACAGCCTTAAATGTTTATCTAAATACGCTTCTCGGAGTACATTTTTCCTTCAAATTTTCCATACAATGTTGCAGTGATTTTGTACAGTGTTGTTGTCCACCGCCAGTTGAATAGGCATTGTATGTTTCATCCTTCTTATACCTTTGCAATGCAATTTTGTCATCGTTGAAGCTACATACATTGTTTATTGGTTCGGTGAGTGCTTCTTCTTCGCTAGTTCGTTGGTTGTTGCTTGTTGTTGTTTCGTTCGTGATTCCACCTGCGCTTCGGCATTTCATCGTTTCAGAGTAAGTTTCCATCCCATATTTTCATTTTGTATTCCTTGTTTGTTGTTCAGTGTTTGTAGTTTGCAGGTAAGAATGTTTTCTTATTTGTAGTGGCATGGTCGTCGTATGTTTATGGTTCCTTCTGTGCTTTGGTTGCAGTTTTGTAATTGTTGGAGATACATATGTTGTTTACTGGTTCAGTGGTTCTTGTTGGTTCCTTGGTTCATGGGTTGTTGGTTGTGTTTGTTTGGCTCGAGTTTACGCTTTAGGGCCATGGGGGTGCAGTTTGGCCTATTCGTTCTTTCTTGCTGGTTTGGTGTTTGTTGTTTTCTTTTGTTTGATTCAGCCTTGCAGGGTTGGGGTCCAGTGCCGATGGTTGGAGCTGTTTTTTTTTTTGTTTTTTGGATTATTGTTGTTTTGGGGGCACTTTACGGTGTTCAGCCCCTGCACCGATGAGTCGACATGCAGTTGTGTTATTTTCCCTGTCTGTCGAGGTCGATATCTATTCTGCTGTGAGATTTTTCCGGTGCTTCAGTGCTTGCATGAAAGAAAATAGTTGCATGCAAAATTGTTCGAGAATTACATGTGAAATTGCAATATCCGTTGTTTTTTGTTAGGATAAAGCATATGCAGGCTACATTTATAAATTGTGTATGGTCAGATGTGCCCATATGACACTACATGTTCTTTGTCCTCTACATAGACTGGTGTGCACACGATACAATTTGTGTTGTACTTGAGATATGATATGTACAACAAAGATTCTGCAAGATTATATTTCGATGTCTGGAAGCATGTCTGGGTAGTTTGCCACGGAAAACCAAAATCTTGTATCGTGGGCACAGTAGTCTGTGTAGAGGATAAAGAACATGTTTTTCCATCGGTGGAAGCATATCTGGATAATTTGCCATGGAAAACTAGAAATCGTTTAGCTACGGCCGTGCAATTTTGTGATATTTTGTGGCTTGTAATATATTTTGGGCAGGGAAAAAAAATTACACATTTACAGCTATGGATGGAGAAGCGCAAAGGTTCATGTTTCTGTCTATCTTTTAGACTGTTCGTTGACTCTCTTTTACTGTACGTACATATTGCTTGTTCTTCGGTGCATACCAGCTTCCATTCATGTTCATTATATTTTGTGTGTTCCCACATTCAAACAAACAGAATAGTTGGAGAAAACGACGGAGTCTTGACTGCATCGGTTGAAGAGGATATAGAAAGGTGCATGCTTATACTATTATTTCATATTGCATTGTTTTTTATTTCATTTATTTTTTGTATATGTGTTCGCCTAGTTTATTATATGTACATGTTGTGTGTTTTCCTACATGGTAACTTGTCTTCACTACATGCCTTCTTGCATACTAACCTGCTTCATGTCCGTTGTGTTTTCACTGCATTGCTACATTTAAAAAAACAGAATGATTGGAGATGACGATGGGCTCTTTCATGGGTAAATAGCCATGTTTCTCTTTCTTTTACATGTATGTCTTCATTATAAGTTATCTTCATTACATGCCTTCCTGCATACTAACCTAATTCATGTATGTTGTGTTTTCGCTGCATTGTTGCATTTAAAGAAACAGAATGGTTGGAGAGGACAATGGACTCTTTGGTGGGTAAATAGACTTGTTTCTCTTTCTTTTAGATTCTTGTCTTCATACTAACTTGCCTTCATGTCCATTGCATATTCGGCGTTGCTACCTTGGAAAAAATAGGTTGGTTGGACAGGAAGATGAATTGTTATGTGTAACAGCAGAGGGTTCTGTGGTACAATCTTCTAAAAGGTATACCAATTGTGTTGGTAAATTAAATATACAAACTGAGTGGGGGCATATAATATTAGACTTGAAAATGATGGCTTGCCAGCAATGGGCCTTTATTCCCTCCCTATTTCTACTTTTTTCCATTTTCTATTATCCCTTTTGTTTTCTAATTCATCTGCTTAGTGTTCTTTTCGAAAATGCCTTGGTGCGTCGGTTGGCGAATTAAACTGTTTCACATCTATGGTCGCACTTCTACCTTATTCCATAGTTACCCACTTTGTCGATTGCGGATGTCAGGCTGGCAAGTTCAAGATTGCTCCCCTAGCTTTCGGGGGTCCGCTATATACAGATTGGTTGTGGTGCCCCGCCTTCATGCCTTGTTTACTGTTAAACATTTTTCCAGATAGAAAAATCGGATGCATACAATTTTACGGTTATTTAGTCGTTCTGATGGACAGTATACAATGCATATGCTTGTTTAGTCCTCATGTTCATCTGCACATGCTTGCATCAGAAAAATTTGGACTAGTGACATGGGCATGAGCAGTCAGTCATCCCAGACATCAATAGACCAGCAAGGCCAAAGGTAAATATGCATACGCTCTTATCTTACTATGTTTACCAAACAAATGTCCTCGACTATATATTCATCTATGGCATGGTGAATATGATGATGTCATTTGCAATACATGGTTTGCAGTTTTCAAGAAGTATCAACAAGTACAAGCGAGACGTCGAATGTGTCGCATGTTCCGCAAACTAAGAGGTATGGTTGCAAAACTCTGGCTCCATAGTTCATCAAAGCTATGTGTGTACTTATAGATTTATGCTAGTGAAAGAAGAATACCAAAAAAAAAAAATGCACACTACCATTCACTTTAGTTTTCCTGTTCAAAAATTGTCACTAGGTCTAGAGTTGTAACATCCAAAGTATTATCAATAGAGGGCTTGAATAGCCGTCGAATTGGACAAGTGTTCATCAGGGACATAATGGTCGTCTATAGAACCTACTTGGATAAGGAAAACAAAGCTAGATCCATTATGCGTGCTGACATGACAGACAAGGAGGCCATGATGACAATGACACTGACTATTCTTCCACAACTTGTCCAGAAACATGCAGAAAAGATATTGTCGAGTAATGGGATATCCATTATAAATTTTAATATATTTCCCAAAACAGTATATGACCGTGGTGATTGTGATTGAATTATTTCGCTCAAAAAAACAAGTATTGTGAAAAAAAATTCCGTTGTTTGTTCAGAATATCGTTTCGTCCTGGAATCGACTATCAGCCAGCTTGCACAGAGCACTGATATTTACCCAATCAAAATGATAGGCGCAGCTGTCACACTGGTGAGAAAACTTGGCTCGCAACACATTCTCCATATAAAGGATGGAGAGTTAGACATCGACAAGGCAACGGTACCACTTTTCATATCTAGTTTTGTCCTTTGCTCTCGCATGTGCATGTATCTCGGGTAAGTTACACAAATATTGCATTGTTCCATGTTGCAGCTGCAATTGTTTGATACGTATTCAAATTTGTTTTCGTCAATGGAGAAGTAATTGCATAAAGGGAAGATTCCACTTATGCTCTTCAAAAATATAACAAAGAAAAGGGATGTTAGAGAAAGGATCTTTCGGACAACCCAGACAACGTTTGTAACAGAGTTGTGAGCAGATATAGTACATGATTTGAAGAAACTAGTTACCTCTACAACTGTTGTGCATATACATCCACAAAATCATCCTCACTTTGCTTATACAAATAGCCTTCAACAAATTTCTACGGCCTGTTTTATTTTATTTTTATTTTTTTAAGGGGAGCGGGGGATGCAGTTGTGTATTATATTGTTTAATGTATTAATTCCTATGCTCGTGTTCCCAGGTTGAAGGTGTTTTAGTTGCAGCCAATGTGTACTTGACCCCCTTTGAACCTGTATGTGTGAAATGAAATTCTCTTGGTTCTGCCTCCGTTTTGATAAGTGATTATATGATTCATTGTCTGCGATGCGGTGAAAAATGTCCATATATATATGGACATTGTGTCAATGTTGCCATCTGAACCGTGGGAAACACAATTGTGCATTGTACGGTTAGGCAACCTCTGTTACAAAATGTGCCTCCTAAGTTGGCATAATTTTCGTATGAAATGTATATAAAGAAAAATGCAAGCAGTGTCTACATGCTGCGGACCTTTAGATACATAGAAAATTCACCTTAAATGAGGACAATGCAATTTTGCATATCGGCTGAAGAAGGGAAAAATATATATATATCAAACTTTGGCAGGAAACAAAAATACCTCATGTGTCTCTGTAATATTTCTTCAACATCCAGATGAATGTTTGTCGAACTCGGCTACTTGGGATTCCATGCGCATAGGATTGTTCGGTCCAAAAAATGGGAAGCATCGCAACAAAACCCATATATCCCATGGCCCCGGTTATTTTCTACTGGGAACATATACCATATGCAAGAGAAAACGAATGTGGCGACGTCTTTTCTTTGTATATCAAATTGTTTAATGCAAAGGTCGATGTGTCCTGCTCTATGGAACCTTGTGGGAACTTGCTTGCGGCCTGTTTGAAGTTTAGTTGGTTCTTGGTTGTGTGCTTCGTTTGTCAATTTGTATATCGCGGAACTCCGACTGTTATTTGGAGGACACGGAACAATAGAATTGAATTTTTTAGCCATCTAGCCCGCAAATCCGCCTGATAATTTCTATGGCGTTGTGATGCAAATGTAGTATGTGGCTTGTTTTAGCATTTTTCCTTAATCGATGAACTTGGTAAAATTAATCTCCTGGAATAATTTGAAATTAACGAATATATATTGTTCGAAGTGCAATTGTGCTATCATATCAACAAGAGGCCCTTAAAATTCAAATTCGTCGTTGTTTTAGCATTTTTTGTTTAATCGATGAACTTGGTAAAATTAATCTCCTAGAATAATTTGAAATCAACGAATATATACTATGCGAAGTGAAATTGTGCTATCATATCAACAAGAGACCCTTAAAATTCAAATTGGTTGTTCTTATGCTTGCAATCATAGAATTTTAAAAAACTTTCTTTTGTTTCCTTCATTTTTTTAAAAATAAGTGATTTAACATCCTTTGATAATTTTATGTAATTCAATTGTACAATATCAATATTTAATATTAATAATTTAGTATTTGAAAACAATGTTTTTAGATAATGTTAGATAAGATGACCATCCGTAAACAATCGCAATCTTGAGCCCGCCAGTCCTGGAGTCCTTCTGTCAATTTGTTTCTCGCGGAAGTCTGAGTGTTGTTTGGGGGACACGGGACAATAGAAGTGCAATGTTGAGCCAGAGAGCCCACAAGTCCACCTATCAATTTGTATATCGTGGAACCAAGGGTGTTATTTGTAGGACACGAAATGATAGAGGCTCAATTTTGAGCCCACCAGCCCGAGAACTCGCGATCCAAAAAGTGGCTAAGTATGGAATGAAGGATTTGTACATGCTCTATAAAAGCTCATGTCCATACTTTATAAAAGTACATGTTTACTATGTATTGCTCGTTGGTCGTTGTTATGCTTGCGGTGATAGAATTTTAAAAAACTTTATTTTGTTTCCTTCATTTTTTTAAAAATAAGCGATTTAACATCCTTTGATAATTTTATGTAATTCAATTGTACAATATCAATATTTAATATTAATAATTTAGTATTTGAAAATAATGTTTTTAGATAATGTTAGATAGGATGACCATCCATAAACAATCGCAATCTTGAGCCCGCCACTCCTGGAGTCCTTCTGTCAATTTGTATGTTGTGGAACTATGAGTGTTGTTTGGAGGACACGGGACAATAGAAGTGCAATGTTGAGCCAAAGAACCCGCAAGTCCGCCTATCAATTTGTATATCGTGGAACTATGGGTGCTATTTGTAGGACACGGAACAATAGAGGCTCAATTTTGAACCCGCCATCCCTAGAACCCACAATCCAAAAAGTGGCTAAGTATGGAATGAAGGATCTGTCCATGGTCTATAAAATCTCATGTCCATACTTTATAAAAGTACATGTTTACTATGTATTGTTCGTTTCTTGGAAAATTTCTAGGTGTGGAAGTTGGCGGATGCACGTGTTCATATTTCCACTTAATTTTAAATCACTAGCCCGACCAAATTGTACAAACTTTCTTGTCTAATTAAATTGTGCAATATCAATATTTAATATTAATCATTTAGTATTGAAAATAATGTTTTTAGATCATGTTAGATAGTTGATAGGGATTACCATCCGTAAACAATGGCAATCTTGAACCCACCAGCCCTAGAGTATGTCTGTCAATTTTTATATCGCGGAACTCTGAGTGTTGTTTGGAGGACACGGAACAATAGAAGTGCAATGTTGAGCCTGCCAACCTGCAGGTCTGCTTGTCAATTTGTATATCGCAGAATTGTGGGTGCTATTTGTAGGGCACCGAACAATAGAGGCCCAATTAGCATCCCGAGAACCCACGATCCAAAAAGTGGCCAAGTATGGAATGCGAGATCTGTACATGATATATAAAAATTTCATGTCCATACTTTATAAGAGTACATACTTAATATGTATTACTCATTTTTCAGAAAACTTCTAGGTGCTCAAGTTAGTGTATTCACGACTTCATATTTCACTTACTTTTATATCACCATCCCGATAGACCGCTTCCTCGTTTGATATTGTAATAAACGAATATAAACTGGCCCAAGTCCGATTGTGTTATCACATCACACGAGGCCCTTAAAATTCAAATAGCTCACAAGTTCGCTTGTCAATTTGTATATCGCGGAAATGTGAGTGCTATTTGTAGGGCACGGAACAACAGAGGTCCGATTTTGAACCTGCCAGCTCGAGAACCCGCGATCCAAATAGTGGCTAAGTATGGAATGAGGGGTCCATACACGCTCTATCAAATATGATGTCAATAGTTTTTAGAAGTACATATTTAGTATGTATTACTCATTTCCTTTTAATGTTGTTTGGAAGACACAGAACAATAGAAGTGCAATGTTGAGCGAGCCAGTCTGCAAGTTCGCCTGTCAATTTGTATATCACGGGACTTTGGGTGCTATTTGTAGGATACAGAGCAATAGAGGCCCAGTTTTGAGCCCGCCAGACTGAGAACCCGTGATCCAAAAAGTGGCCAAGTATGGAATGCGGGATCCGTACAAGCTCTATAAAAACCACATGTCCATACCTTATAAGAGTACATACTTAGTATGTATTACTCATTTTTCGGAAAAATTCTACCTGTGGGAGTTGGTGGATTCACGACTTCAGATTTCAATTACTTTTATATCACCAACCCAACCAACCGCTTCTCCGTTTAATATTGTAAGAAGCGAATATAAGCTGGCCCAAGTCCAAATGTGCTATTACATCAACAGGAGGCCCTTAAAATTCAAATAGTCCACAAGTCTGCTTATCAATTTGTATATCACGGAACTCTGGGTGCTATTTGTAGGGCACGGAACAACAGAGGCCCAATTTTGAGCCTGAAAACCCACGATCCAAAAAGTGGCTAAGTATGGAATGAGGGCTACGTACATGCTCTATAAAATCGCATGCCCATACTTTATAAAAGTACATATTTGGTATGTACAACTCGTTTCTTGGGAAATTTTCTATGTGCGGAACTTGACGGATACGCGTGTTCAAATTTCCACCCATTTTTATATCAGCAGCCCGACCGACCTCTTGCCCGTTTCATATTATACAAAAATTTTGGAACGCAAGTTTCTGAATACGTGGGTTTTTCTTTGAAATAAGATATTTCACATCCTTTTATAATTTTATGTAATTAAATTGTACAATATCAATATTTAATATTAATACTTTAGTATTGAAAATAATGTTTTTTAGGTAGTCTTAGATAGTTGATAGGGATCACCATCCGTAAACAATCGCAAGCTTGAGCCCGCTAGCCCTGGAGTCCATCTGTCAATTTGTATATGACGGAACTCCGAGTGCTATTTGAACAACACGGGACAATAGAAATGCAATGTTGAGCCAGCCAGCCCGCAAGTCCTCTTGTCAATTTGTATATCGCATAACTCTTGGGTACTATTTGTAGCTCACAGAACAATAGAGGCCCAATTTTGAGCCCCCCAATCCAAGGAAAATTTCTTGGTAAGGAAGTTGGTGGATTCACGTATTCATATTTCACTTACTTTTATATCACCAGCCCGATCGACTGACCACTTCCCCGTTTCATATTGTACAAACCTTCTTGTCTAATTAAATTGTATAATATAAATATTTAATATTAATAATTTAGTATTGAAAATAATGTTTTTAGATAATGTTAAATAGTTAATAGGGATTAGCATCTGTAAACAATCGCACTCTTGAGGCTGCCAGCCCTGGAGTCCATCTGTCAATTTGTATATCGCGGAACTCCAGGTGTTGTTTGTATGAAATGAAACAAAAGGAGTGCAATGTTGACCAAGCTAGCCCACAGGTTCGCTGGACAATTTGTATATCACGAAACTTTGGATGATATTTGTAGGCCACGGAGCAATAGATGCCCAATTTAGAGGCCGCTAGTCCGAGAACCCGCGATCCAAAAAGTGGCTAAGTATGGAATGCGGGATCCGTACATGCTGTTGGAAGGTTTATAGTTCAGAGTAAGCTTGTCATTGATGGCAAGAACAGCGATGGAAAAGTTCAGCATGATTAGCAGCGTAGTGATAATGCAAGAAGAGGAGCAACAGTGAACGTTGGATCTTATTCAGAATCCCGGATGACCGTCAGATATGAATTCAGAGAGGAGTAGCACGTAGTAGACGAGAATAGATCTCGGGCGTTCGATCTAAGTGCGGGGTACATCCATTGTTGGATCAGGGATGACCTGCACGTTCATTACACGGTGAAGTCGTGAAATCGCGAAGCGGCAAAATCCCGAAGCGGCGAAATCACGAAGGTGGACAAAATCGTGAAGTGGCAAAATCGCGAGAAGATCTGAGCCATAGGATCTGGGGTATCTACGAAGGCTCAATAGTTGTTAGATATGGTGAAGTTGCAAGGCATATAATTCCAAGAGTCATCCAACTCCCCAAAACTGTGAAGGAATCTTGATTGTCCATCGGGGATAGTCGTGGACCATTGATCAAGAGCATGCATGGCGGAAGATCATTATGTCGCTGACTGGAAAGTCAATTGAACGGGGTTCCCTAACTGGAAATCGTGAATTAATCTCAACCATTAGATCGAGGCCAAATATGGACCGTTGATCAAGCACAACGAAGGCTCATGGAGTTGCGAAGTCCCGATAAAATCTTGACCATTGATCCAAGAGGGACACGTGGCAGAGGATGAGAGCATGTCAAAGCTCCATCTCGGAGCTTTACCTATCACGACTTGGAGTGATGAGAACCTCCATCACAAGAATCGCGAGATGCGAACTCACAATAAGATCTAGACCGTCAGATCACCAAGGGTTCTGGACCGTTGATCTAAGCTCCATCTCGAAGCTTCGCCTATCGCGACTTGGAGTGACAAGAACCCACATCTAAGGAACCGCGAGATGCGAGATCGTGAAAATATCAGGACTGTCAGATCACCTAGAACGTGGACCGTCGATCTAAGCTCCATCTTGGAGTTTCGCCTATTGCGACTTGGAGTGACAAGAACCCACATTTACGGAATCGTGAGATGTGAGATCATGAAAAGATCAGAATCGTCAGATCACCTAGAACGTGGACCGTCGATCTGAGCTCCATCTCGAAGTTTCGCCTATCGCAACTTGGAGTGACAATAACCCACATCTAAGGAACCGTGAGATGCAAGATCATGAAAAGATCAGGACCGTCAGATCACCTAGAACGTGGACCGTCGATCTGAGCTCGATCTCGAAGTCTCACCTATTGTGACTTGGAGTGACGAGAGCCTCCATCTAAGGAACAGTGAGATGCAAGATCGCAAAAATATCTGGACCATTGATTCATCGAGATCATGGACCGTCGACCAAGGTCGATGAAGATCATGAGTTCGCAGTGCCTTTTAGCGCAGACAATGGTCACCGCCTGTGGTCACGTGGAGGAAGGACCTAGTGCAGATAAGCTTCGCCTCGGAATTTTGGGCATCGCATTTGGTACAAGTGTTGAAATACCGAAAAGGTGAAATTTCGTTGTAATCGGTGGTCACCGCCTGTGGTCACGTAGAGGAGGGAGCTAGACAATCCAAGCTCCTTTTCGGAGCTCGCAACATGAAGAGTCAAGATGCCTCATCGCAGAATCTCCGAATTGAGAAAGTGCGAAATACATAAATCACGACAATATCCTTCAGAGCTAATCCAACAGTGCAGATGAAACTGAAGGAGATCGGAGGGCTATTGTTGCACGTCACAGTGTAACTGCCAGAAACCACTGATGGTTTCTTCCAGAGGACTCGAAGACACTTCGGGGTGATTGACAGAGGAGATGAAGAGTCTCTGGGAATCTTCAAGAGGGATGAAGATGCTCGTGGAGGCAATTGAAAGTTGGATGAGCATTGAAGCCTGTAACTGGAATAGAGAAGGTGAGCTCGACTGTCACAGAGAAGACGAAGAGTCTCAACTGCCAGAGAGGCTAAGGAATCTCAACATAACATATAGTGATGTTGAACGAGTGGAAAAATGACCAAAGAAGTTGAAGAGTCACGATGATGATCAGATAGAGCACTCGAGTTGTGGAGAATATCGGGGCGGTGTGAGTATGCAAATGTATTGTGCGCATTTCATGCACAAGGGACATAGAAGCCATATATACACGATGCAGAGAAGAGATGAGGTTGTCGTTGTTGCTGGAGTTGCTATGGATGTTGTTGTTGAAGGTGATTCATGTGTGAAGAAGGAGCAGAGTGCAGCAGCTGAATAGAACAGAAGAAGAACTGTGCAGTGAATGGATATGACGCACAGAGCATAAAAAGAAGAAGAACAGAATGGGCAGTGGATGCATGCTGGAAGACAGTGAGGAAGTCTGAGTAGAAAAATCTTGCAGAACAGTGATGAGACTGGTAAGTTGTTATTGAACACTATATCACTGTAATAGGTTTCAATATTTCATATTCATAATCAAGGGTGGTTGGGAGGTTCTAGGGAGGACTGGTGTCCTCAAAGGTTCAAGTGGGTGCTTGAACATAGGGAGTTGGTGCTTCATTCTAGTTGGTGCTAGAGAAACCAGGGAGTTGGTGCTTCCTTCTAGTGGGTGCTAGAGAAAAACAGAGAGTTGGTGCTCTCAGCAAGTTGCAGCTTGCAAAACAGAGGTTGTAGCCTCACAATGAGTCGGTGCTCATATGTATGATAATGTAAAGAATGTAAATAATGTTTATCATATAAAGAAGAAGAGGTTTTTACCCTGTATGGGTTTCCTTGGGAAATATCTGTCTCTTTGTTTCTCATATATGTGACTGATGTTGAATGTGCCATTGTTTATTTCCCTGCATTATTGTGATCATCATTGAGTATCTTGAAAAGATTTTAAAAGAAGCATAATTGTTTAAGCACGGTAACAACTGATTCACCCCCCCTCTCAGTTGTCCAACAATTGGTATCAGAGCCAGCCCCTTTTATCTAAGGGTAGATCCTAGAGCTTAAACATGTCAAGCCATGAAAAAAATTCAACCAATAAGGCCCCTCTGTTCAATGGAACAA
>ML826995.1:51251-62378 GCA_009831015.1 Picea engelmannii
TTGCAGACTTGGAGGTAAAATACACTGCACCGATCCCAATTCATTGTGATAACACTAGTGCCATCAGTGTGTCTAAAAATCTTGTATTCCACTCCAAGACCAAGCATATTCCCATAAAATATCATTTTCTAAGAGAGCAGGTCTCCAATCAGATTGTTTGGGTCCATTACATTCCAACCACAGAACAAATTTCAAACATTTTTACTAAACCTCTACCCAAGACACCATTTGAATATCTCAGACAGAAGTTGGGTGTTATCCCGTCTCACATGTAAGAAAGTCCATCCTATCAAGGGGAGTCTTGTATTGATTGCATATCTGATACCTTATAAAATTACTGAAACAGCTCAGGGGGAGCGTGTTTTCTTTGACATTGATGTCAAAGGGGCAGAAAAGGAGTTGTCTGGATCGGATGCTACAGTTGGAGGTCCAAACAGATCAGCGCAGCCGTTCAGGGTTGCCATCAATGCCAAAGGGGGGAGATTGTTGGAAGGTTTACAGTTCAGAGTAAGCTTGTCATTGATGGAAATAATAGCGATGGCAAAGTTCAGCATGATCAGCAGCGCAGTGATAATGAAAGAGGAGGAGCAACGGTGAACATTGGATCTTATTCAGAATCCCCGATGACCGTCAGATATGAATTCAGAGAGGAGTAGCACGCAGTAGACGAGAATAGACCTCAGGCATTCGATCTAAGCACGGGGTACATCCATCGTTGGATCAGGGAGGACCTACACGTTCATTACACGGCGAAGTGGCAAAATCGCGAAGGTGGACAAAATCGCGAAGCAGCGAAATCACGAAGTGATGAAATCGTGAGAAGATCTGGGTTGTAGGATCTAGGGTATCTATGAAGTCTCAATAGTCACTAGATATGGTGAAGCTGCAAGGCGGATAAGTCCAAGAGTCATCCAACTCCCCAAAACTGTGAAGGAATCTTGGTCGTCCATCGGGGACAGTCGTGGATCGTTGATCAAGAGGACGTGTGGCGGAAGATCATTATGTCGTTGACTGGAAAGTCAAAGGAACGGGGTTCCCTAACTTCTTGAATTCGCGATATGCGAAATCACGAATTAATCTCAAATGTTAGGTCGAGGCCAAATATGGACCGTTGATCAGGCACAACGAAGGCTCGTGGAGTTGTGAAGTCCCGATAAAATATTGACCATTGATCCAAGAGGGACGCGTGGCAGAGGATCAGAGCATGTCAAAGCTCCATCTCGGAGCTTCGCCTATCGCGACTTGGAGTGACGAGAACCTCCATCATAGGAATCGTGAGATGCGAACTCACGATAAGATCTGGACCGTCAGATCACCAAGGGTTCCGGATCGTTGATATAAGCTCCATCTCGGAGCTTCGCCTATCGTGACTTGGAGTGACAAGAACCCACATCTAAGGAACCGCAAGATGCGAGATCGTGAAAAGATCAGGACCATCAGATCACCTATAAAGTGGATCGTCGATCTAAGCTCCATCTCGGAGTTTTTCCTATCGTGACTTGGAGTGAAAAGAACCCACATCTAAGGAACCGCGATATGCGAGATCGTGAAAAGATCAGGAACGTCAGATCACCTAGAACGTGGACCGTCGATCTGAGCTCCATCTTGGAGTTTCACCTATCGCGACTTGGAGTGACAAGAACCCACATCTAAGGAACCACGAGATGTGAGATCGTGAAAATATCAGGACCGTCAGATCACCTAGAACGTGGACTGTTGATATGAGCTCCATCTCGGAGTCTCGCCTATCACGACTTGGAGTGACAAGAGCCTCCATCTAAGGAACAACAAGATGTGAGATCGCGAAAATATCTGGACCATTGATTCATCGAGATCGTGGACCGCCGATCAGGGTTGATGAAGATCATGAGTTTGTAGTGCCTTTTAGCGCAGACAGTGGTCACCGCCTATGGTCATGTGGAGGAAGGACCTAGTGCAGATAAGCTCCACCTTGGAATTTCGGGGATCGCATTTGGTACGAATGTCGAAATACCGAAAAGGTGAAATGTCGTTGTAACTGGTGGTCACTGCCTGTGGTCACATAGAGGAGGGATCTAGAGCATCCAAGCTCCTTTTCAGAGCTCGCAACATGAAGAGTCAAGATGCCTCATCACAGAATCTTTGAATTGCGAAAGTGTGAAATGCATAAATCACGACAATATCCTTTAGAGCTAATCCAACGGTGCAGATGAAACTGAAGGAGATCGGAGGGCTACTATTGCACTTCACAGTGTAACTGCTAGAAACCACTGATGGTTTCTGCCAAAGGACTCGAAGACACTTCGGGGTGATTGACAAAGGAGATGAAGAGTCTCTAGGAATCTTCAAGAGGGATGAAGATGCTCGTGGAGGCGATTGACAGCTAAATGAGCATTGAATCCTGTAACTAGAACAGAGAAGGTGAGCTCGACTATCACAGAGAAGAAGAAGAGTCTCAACTGCCAGAGAGGCTGAGGAATCTCAGCATAACATATAGTGATGTTGAACGAGTGGAAAAATGACCAGAGAAGCTAAAGAGTCACGATGATGATCAGATAGAACACTCGAGTTGTGGAGAATATCGATGTGATGTGAATATGTATATGTATTGCGCGCATTGCATGCATAAGGGGCATAGAAGCCATATATACATGGTACAGAGAAGAGATGAGATTGTCGTTGCTGCTGGAGTTGCTATGAATGTTGTTGTTGGAGGTGATTCATGCGTGAAGAAGGAGCAGAGTGCAGCAGCTGAATAGAACAGAAGAAGAACTGTGCAGTGAATGGATATGACGCACAGAGCATAAAAAGCAGAAGAACAGAATGGGCAGCGGATGCATGCTGGAAGACAGTGAGGAAGTCTGAGTAGCAAAATCTTGTAGAACAGTGATGAGAATGGTAAGTTGTTATTGAACACTATATCACTGTAATAGGTTTCAGTATTTCATATTCATAATCAAGGGTGGTTGGGAGGTGCTAGGGAGGACTGGTGTCCTCAGAGGTTCAAGTGGGTGCTTGAACACAGGGAGTTGGTGCTTCCTTCTAGTTGGTGCTAGAGAAACCAGGGAGTTGGTGCTTCCTTCTAGTGGGTGCTAGAGAAAAACAGAGAGTTGGTGCTCTCAGCAAGTTGCAGCTTGCAAAACAGAGGTTGTAGCCTCACAATGAGTTGGTGCTCATATGTATGATAATGTAAAGAATGTAAATAATGCTTATCATATAAAGAAGAATAAGAGGTTTTTACCCTGTATGGGTTTTCTTGGGAAATATCTGTCTCTGTCTTTCTCATATATCTGACTGATGTTGAATGTGCCATTGTTTATTTCCCTACATTATTGTGATCATCATTGAGTATCTTGTAAAGATTTTAAAAGAAGCATAATTGTTTAAGAACGGTAACAATTGATTCACCCCCCCCCTTTCAATTGTCCAACACATGCTCTATAACATCTCATTTTCATACTTTATAGTACATATTTAGTGTGTATTACTTGTTTTTCAGAAAATTTCCAGTTTCTCTTATCTCTCTGATTTCCCTTTCTTTACTAACTCATTTTTCGGAAAATGTCTAGGTGCAGGATTTGGCGGATTCGTGTCTTCAGATTTCGATTGTTACTTTTATATCACCAGCCCGACCGACCGCTTCCTCGTTTCATATTGAACAAACTTTTTGAATCGCGGGTTCCTGCATAGGCGGGTTTAACATTGTGTTTCCATTGTTGTGTCGCGTGCAACTAGCACCCGGACTTCCACAATTTACAAATTAGCAAACAAACAACCGTTCATCTCGTATGCTTTCGCTTTCTGTTTGCTTGGTCCTTTTTCCCAATGTCTCATGCTTTTATATACAGAACCTAAATTTCAACAATATACAAATTTCCCTCTCACCATTGCACTTTCGATGTTCACCTACGCACAAACAACAGCCGAAATTCCACAACATACAAATTGATGGCCGATTTCTGTCACTGAGATGCAATATGACAATCAACCCTTCACGTCTCGTGGGTATATCTTCTGCCATTTTTCTTTTGTAACTCGCCTGACCACTTTCCATACTTGGGTATTTCTTGGAATCGGTTTCACGGGTTGGCGGGTCCACGAAATGTAAAATGCTTCGTCGCAATTCGCCATCACCGCTTCCTTCGTACTTGTTTCCAGATATGCAATAATTAAGCTTTAATGCTAGTAGTTCATCCTACAGGAACTGTTGAGATTGTCATTAATGTCTGGAAGTCCGGAGAAGATTTTTCATTACTACGAATTAAACTAAGATTTGCGCAAAAGTATGTTATCCTTTCCAAGTATTCATTTCAAACATGATTCAATCTGTTTTTGTGCACCGGCAAGTTGGCGCCTTTAAGAAATTTCTAATTCTTAATCTCTCTTCATCGTCACCACCACCTTTGCACTTTTTTCTAAATATGCAATTAGTGAGCTGTAATGGTAACAACTCATTCTGCATGAACCCTGTAGATTGTCCTTGATCAACGAAACGCTCGAGGAGATATTCCATTGATACACCTTAAACCATAATTTGCGGAGGGTTATATTTTCCCTCCCCAATTTTCATTTCAAACATCGTCTCGAGCAAACGAAAATTCTCGTTAACTTGTGGCAACAGTTCTGTCCAGATACAGTAAACACATTCAGGAATAATGGCCAAAGGTTCCACTATTCTGGGGCATATTCTTACTACTCATCTCCCTCCGCCCAGGAGCAAACAAGGACATGGTCCCTTGGTACACCAAGAGAGATATTTCGAGCCAAAGAATTCCAAGGCAACCCTACCTGCTCAGAGAACCTGTGCAGTTGCATTGATGACTAGCGCAGAGGTTGATGTCATGGATTCCAAGCCGGAAGAAGATGATCTAATGGGCAATGATATGGTAATGGATGATGGCAATGCAGAGACTCTTCCCACTCTTGCACCCAAATTGAAATCAACCATAATGGGCGGAACTTCTCGGCTCAGTGATGGCGGTCCTGACAACACCAAAAGGCATTTCAGAAAAGAAATCGACATTGAATGCAATAGCCACTTTGCAGTGCGAAAGTAGGAACTCCAGAGTTCCAAATTAGTCTGTTCTGGGCGGAAGAGTTTAAGTGTAAGGAAATGATATGTTGATGCTCCCAGAGATATATTTCAAGCCAAAAAATTATTCACTTGCAGGACTATTATCCTATTCTCTGGATATACAATTAACAACTTTGGGAATCATCTCTGAAACTCTCACTACTGCAAGGCATTTTTCTACTAATCATCTCTTTCCACCCAGAATGGACTAATTTGGGCCTCTGAAATTGCACATGCAACCTGTGTCCCTGATTTTTTTTCGACTATGCAGAGGCAGTTTCCAGTTGTGTCCTAGGTTTCAGTTAAAGGCTATTTGATTTTCCCTGCAATGTTTTTCGTCTTCTTCCTCACGGGAAGCTTCTGAAAACTATCAATTTCACCACAAGATGATTCATCTAGGAGAAAACTGCAAGGATCTTGCATATTGCAGATCTCGTGCCTGTGTTTGTGGTGGATACATTCAATGTTTTGGCCCGAAGAACTGGGTCCAATTTCTAAGGATAGATGTACAATACTTGATGTTTTTTTGTTTTTTTTTAATGGAATTGCTATTAAAAAAAATTGCCTTAGGGTCTTCGTTGTTGCTTCTTTTATGGATTTAACGCATGTTCTCATTGGCATGGTTCGGTGCTCTCGTAGTTCTTCGATATTGTGTTTACTTATGTTATTTTTTCTAAGATGGAACATCTAACAATTATATGGCAATGTACTGTGTCAATTCACCAGCCTTTTATGCAAACAAAAAATGGATTACATACAGTTTCAAACCAACATTCAATTCTATTCGTAATGCAAATAGAACATAGCAATACCAATGTACAATCTTGCAGCAAAATCGTCATTCTTGTTTCTAGACATGCAGTTATTAAGTTTTAATGCTAACAACTCATAATGCAAGAAGTTTAATACTTAAGTTAATATGTTACAGTCATGGAAGAATGTATCAAGAACATAGTTACACCCACACGTTCCAATAAAATCTAATGTTCAACAAAGCATTTGTTGACAATTAGTAGAAAATGAAGTTTAATACCTAAGTTAATATGTTGCAGTCATGGAAGAATGTATCAAGAACATACTTACATGCACAGGTTGCAATAAAATCTAATCTTCAACAATGCATTTGCTGACAATTAGTAGAAAATGATGGTTTTGCAATAATGGGGCTTCTTTGAAACCAATTCGCGCTTACGAAAACTGCCCTCCCCTTTTCGATTTTCCCACTCTTTTATTCCCTGTAGTTTCTCTTCCTAGTTACTTAATCATTTTTTTCTGAAAATGCCTTGCTACGCGGCTTGGCGGATTCACGCATTTCCAACGAGCGCTTCCCCTTTCTTTAAATTGGCCCTCTATTGTTCTTTGTCCTACAAGTAGCACCTAGACTTCTGCGATATGCAGATTGATAGGCGAACTTGCATGTTGGCTAGCTCAACATTGCACTTCTATTTTTTTGTGACCTCCAAACAGCATTCGGAGCTCCGTGATATACAAATTGACACACGGGCTCCAGGGCTGGCGAGCTCAAGATTGCCTTTGTTTACGGATGGAAAAGTGTTAAAACGAGCCATACCACATTTGCACCACAAAAGCTATATTAAAGGGAAAAGCATTTCCTCTATAGTTTTTTGTCCTACAAACATCACCCACAGTTCTGCACTATACAAATTGATAGCGGGACTTGCGGCCTGGCTGGCTAAAAAAATGCCTCGGAGTTCCGCGATATACAAATTGACAAACGAAGCATACAACCAAGAACCAAGTAAACTCACGAATCATATTCCTGGTAGAAAGCGTTAATTTCAAACATCATGGAATGTTATTTGTGCGTCGTCAGGTTGGTCCGTTCACGAAAACTTCAATCCTCGCTTCTGAGAATGAGTTTGCCCGACCATTTCCCTATTCCATACTTAGCCACTTTCCTGGAATTTCGTAAATATACAAATCGGACGCTGAACTGCCCCATCATGATCTCTTCCATTTTACACGTTATGCAGAAAAAAATTCTAATACATAAAATTTGACCTTGGAACACTCGCCTCTCCTCAGTAACCCCGTAACCCTTTTTTCAATCCCGTCGTACCACTTTTCAGACCTTGCCATTCTTTCCTTGCTCTCCCCTGTCTCTGTCACCTTCGCACTTGTTTATAATAAAAGAAAAAAAATTGTTTTATATTTATATATATATTTATATATATATTTATATATATATATATATATACATATCTTGTTTCTAAATATGCAATTACTGACATTTACTTCTAACAGCTCATCATGCAGGAACCGTAAAGATTGACATTGATGGGTGAAAGGCTCGAGGAGATCTCCTATTAATGCGCATTAAACCAAGATTTGTGGGGGGTTATATTATCCCTTCCGAGTGTTGATTTCAAAATCATGAAATGTCGTTCGCACGTCGTCGCCTTGGCACGTTCATGAAACCTCCAATCCTTAATTGCTCTTCATTGTACCCTCCACCTTCGCATTTCTAAATATGCAATAAGTAAGCTTTACTACTAATAGTTCATCATGCACCACCCATACAAATTGTCATTAATCAGCAAAAGGCTCGAGGATCTTTCCCATTCATAAGCATTTAACCAAGATTTAGCGGAGAGTTACATTATCATCTCTAACTGTTCATTTCAACCATCATCTTAAGCAAACCAACATTCTCATAAACCTATGGCATCAACTCGACAACACTTTTGTGGAGATACAGTGAACATCTTTGGGCGCGAGGACCAGAACTTCTAGTGGTCCAAGGCATATTCTTATTACTCAACCTCTACCGCAGAGAACCAAGTAATTTGGACCTTTGGGATTGCTTGTGCAGGCTGTGTCCCTGAGGTTTTTTACTGTAAGGACCTGGTGTCTTGGTGCCCCGATAAATTTATTTCAGACAAAAGAATTATTCCATTGCGGGACTACTCTTATATTTCTTTGTCACCTCAGGTCTTTCGCCAGATGCTAAGATTGTCAGAGCCAACATTGACGTTCAGAGGAGAAGATTGAAAACAGTTCCTAGCAAAGCATAATAATGGGTTGGACCTCTTGCCCCATTTATTGGGAAACCTGCTTCTAGTTCCTAAAGATATTAAAAGCTTGTGGGTTAGTTCATTTAGAAATCCATTTCACGAAATTGCTTGGTTGTTTATAAGAATAACGGGACAGGAGTCCACAGCAATTGTTTCCTAAATGGCTCTTTATATTTTGTATTTCACAGTCAATGAACAAGCCATTTTTTATTGGGGCAAGTTAATTTCCCATGAAATTTGTTCCCAATTGTCAAGCTTCAAAAGGGAAAATAAATTGTATATGTCGTCCTACTTAGTTTTTGCGATAGCGCATTCTTGTCGGTTTCCACAACTGTCTCTATCGAAGAATGTCAACTGGGAATTCGACCCAGTAACGGTCTGGTACCAGGCCTTGTGGAAGCAGAAGTCTTCCCACTAGTTTTATGAGGTTTTTAATGGCTTCGTGTATGTTTTCAAAGTTTTGTTGTTAGGAGAATATGCTCCCCGCATATCTGAACAGGCAACCAGTTTTTTCAACAGGAAGGGGACACTCGAACATTTGGATAATTACATTGTCGTAAGAATTTTTGGCTCCACGAAAAAACCTGCTCTCCTTCCATGTCACATTACGGACAGAATGTTTGTTGCAGAAGTAGCACGGCAATACAACTACTAGTTGCATCTGTTGCAAAAGAAGAAGAAAAAACAGTTTATTCCTCTGCCTTGGAAAGTAGGGGAGGTTCATGTTGAAAAACGTCAACAAAATTGACGAATTCGCAGCGCATTCTAGCATCTCCAACCTAGAATACGCTAAAATCATAAGAGGGTTCAACCCCGATAATATTTTTCAACAACATTTACAAACACTTGGCCTTGGCGATTGTTTTTTCAAAAAACACCTGCCCAAAAATAGAGACAGTGGCGGCAACGCTCATGCCTTTGATGTCGACGACCTAGACACAGTGCAAAGCTGCACTAAATTGTACACGCAACAGGGGAAAGGCCCCGGTGACAAGAGTGTTCAATCGGTAAATAGCTCTCCAAAAAATATGACATCCCGGATCATCACTCCAACAGCCCACCACAGCAACAAAGAAACTCAGAGTTCTTCAAACGGAGGAGGAGATAACGACCCTCCTCACTCTAAAATTGATAGTTCTCACAAGCTTCCAGTAGAGAAGAAGAGAAAACAAATGTGGGGCAGGCAGAAGAGCCGAAAATTCAAAGTGAGAACATGGAACTTGACACTGATCTAGATAGCATGCTCTGCTACCTTGATCAGCTCGAAGACGCCATCCAGCATAGCCGTCCAATGGACATATCCGTTACCGAAAATTTTGAAAAAGATGAATCCTTCATGTTCCAGAGCATTGTTTTTTATATCTAGTCCAAAAAATTGATAATTGAGAAAAAAGATGTAAAAAATAAGAAAGGAAAACCTCGTTCACAGCTTGACCTTGCCAACATGCGGTCATCCCAAATCTGTCAACTTCACAACACGAGCAGAGAAGCACTTCATGATTCCATTAGAGGCATCGAGGCTAAGAATGCTAGACTGAAGAGCCGGGTCAAGGAATTGGAAGAGTATAGAATGAGGAAATTCATCAGGCTCTGTGTAATCTTTCTATCGACTTCTGGGAATTAGAAAACGATCTTTTCAACATAAAAATCTGGAATGAGATCAATGTCGCCCCAATGAGAACCTACATTGAAGAATGGCTCGAAAGGGAATTGAAGCAGGTCGTTGATGAAAGGCAACAGGCAGTTGCCAGGATTCCAGCAGCCATCGACGACATCATTGAAACCGCAGTCGTCGATGACATCAGTAAATCGACAGCCACAAGCAAATAGCCAAAGGGCTCATATGTACCCTCACTGTAAATCTACTGATCGCATCCTGCTTTGTTTATCAACCCAGTTATTCCACTTTTTTAAACAGAGATGTGTAGCCAAACACTTATACCTTTCAATTTTATTTTTTTGTAGGTATTGCACTCTATCTTCTTTCTATAGTCTTGTTTCTTGTACATATTTCTCTAATGGTCTATGGGAGCCCCAATCCCAGTCTACATAACGAACGCATTGAAATTTTGATTTATATGTAACAGACTTTAATTTTTTTGTATATTTCAAAATTTTCAGTAGTATGTAACAAACTTTTATTTTTTGACATATTTCAAATAAAACTGTTTTCTTATCTCCTTTTAAATTTATGTCTTCATACATTTTTATCTTTCACCAGTCTGTATGACAAATGCATTTAAATTTTTATATGTAACAAGATTTTATTTTTTTATATATTTCAAAATAAATGGTGCTCTACATGCCAAGCGTCATTTACTTATGCCCCATGTTCCCTGATATACATGTTGCACACAACATTTACGTGATATACATTTCAAAATTTCCAGTAGTATGTAACAAACTTTTATTTTTTTACATATTTCAAATAAAATTGTTTTCTTATCTCCTTTTAAATTTATGTCTTCATACATTTTTATATTTCACCAGTCTATATGGCAAATGCATTTAAATTTCCAAATTTTTTATTCCACTGTGAACAAATTTGTAGTTTGTTATATACTTTCAAAAAATAAATGTGCTCTACATGCCAAGCGCCATTTACTTATGCCCCATGTTTTGTGATATACATGTTGCACACAACATTTTCGTGATATACATTTTGCACAGAACACTTCCGTCATTTACAATTCGACCCCATTTTCCACAATTTGCTTCCTACCCTTGTTGGCAGGGACTACGCTGCCATACTGCCTTGTTTTAATAGCATTGTGCAATACAATCTCGTAAATAATTTAAGTGTTCATGGTTGTTTGAACAACTATTAGTGGGTGCAAAGGGGTTTGAAGTATGTTCAGACACTTTGAACAAGAAAAACAAGTTCTTTTATAAGAACGAATCTTATGGAAAACTATGCATAAGTAGACCTTAATTGATCTCCCTTTGGTCGAGAAAAAACTTTGATCATAATGGCAAATCAAAGTGCTAAATGCCAAATTCACTACGAAATTCAAAATATAACGTATTTAATTGAAAAAG
>ML826995.1:62478-76466 GCA_009831015.1 Picea engelmannii
TTGATCTTCCTTCTTTTGACTCTTCTTCCCATGGGCATGCACTTTCTACTTTTGTTTTTTCCTTCAATGAAATATCCACTTCTTCTTCTAATAAGTGGTTTACTAAATATAGAGCATCTTATCACATGGCTAATGATAAAGACGTATTTTCTAATCTTAATGAAAATAATGCCAAACAAATATTTGTTAGTGATGGTAGATCTATTGGTGTTGTAGAGTCTAGAACAATTTAGCTAGATGATGCATTATGCAATCCAAGTCTTTCCTACAACCTTCTATCAATATATCAATTCACTCAATCATGTGAAGGTAAAACCATAGAATTTTCATTTCGTCAAGTTGTAATCAAGGATTTAAAAGATCTTAAGCATGTCTTAGTTATTGGAATCATTGATGGTATTACTAGGTTGTATATATTTGACAACTTTGGGCAATCATCTCTTCTATCGGTTTTTATTATTCATGGCGATGACTTGATCAAACTTTGGCATGAGCAATTTGGTCATCTGAACTACTACTCATTGCAACAACTATGTAATCGAATTATGATGACTAGTCTTCATTTTGTTTCTCACAAATATGGTGATTGTTCTAGTTGTGTTCTTGATAAACATCATATGGACGTTTTGACAAATGTACCTCTTTGCATGCCTCAACCCTCTTACAGCGTGTTCATTGTGATTTGTGTGGTGTTGTGGATCACCTCCCACAACAACCCATTTTAATTTTTTACATGAGCCCCCCTTTTTCATTCTTAAATTTTTCTTACAAGGCATACATTCCTACTTCACAAAGGAGATATGAGCATGAAGAACATTTTTCTATCTCTTATACAGTTTATGGATTCTTTGTGAATAGCATCCCATTGGACACAGTCATAAAAAATCCCCCTGATACTACACTCTTCAACCCCTCTACCCAAATTTTATCGTTCCTCCCTCTCATAGTAAGAACCTGATCCCTATTTTAGTTAGTCGGCGTGATTGATCTCGCTCTTACACTTTCATCCTAAGTCGTGATAGATTTGGATTAAACCTTCCAATATCTTTCATTCCGATAGAAACCTTTATCATGTTCTCATCAGAAAGGGGTCTTTCGGAATCATCATCGCCAAAGTATTTCTCTCCACACACCACTCATGACTTCGACCCTCGCTCTCTGATAGCTTTGACGCAAATTCTACTCCTTACATGGCATCTCATAGTTGGATAGATTCAAACTCGGCGTATACTCAGCACCCCCGAGTCGATACGACTGGTTCGATCGTTACCTCACCAAGCAGCATCTTAAGATTGGAACTTTTTCCCCATTTATCGATCTTGAATAACTTACCTTTTATTTATTTTAAGACTCTTCACTACCCTAAGGTATGATGCCCTATATTTAGAGTTTAGTTTGAACCTCACCTCGATGACTTCCGACGCCACAACTCTGATGGGTCCCACCTTCCCCACAACCTTGTACGCATGTCAAATTAGCACGCCTTTCTAAATAAAAGGGGAATATGTTTTTGATACCCCTCCTGTCGGAGCTCAAACTGATCCTCTAGTTTTCCCACTTCGATCCTCCTACTCTGATGGTTATCTTTTTGAATTTGAACACCCCCTAGACCCTGATACAGGGATTTGGGTAGTTGTCTATTTTAATTAGCATTAATGAAAGGGATTGGGGCTAGATTCAGTAACAACTTTTATACACAGAAAAATTATGGCACATTTACGAGTGTTTTAATACCTCTTAATAGCTAAAAACCCTTATTTTACGACCAATCTTCTTCCAAAAGTTTGTAAACATCATTCTGCTTTTATTCGCTAAGTGTGTTATGTAACCATTTCCTCAGATCAATTACAGGTACAACATTTTACTGTTAATAGTTGGTCTTTTCGTGCCTACCATATTATTTTCACATAGGTTAATCTACTTATTGATCTGGTGATGCAAAATCAACCAAACTCCTATCATGGCAAGCTAGAATCCCAAAATACCAAAGGGCTATATTTATTTCCAGACGGCCTCCACGCCTGAAACGTTGTCTCACCCAACTAAGGCCTTGGTGACAGACACTACCCCACACATTGGTGAAGACCAAAATCTCGTATATGAGGAGATCTACAGAATTTTCAACTCAAGTGATTTCCCTACAGAGGACGACAACATAAAAATATATCGGAATATCCAAAAAAGTGACATTCGTTTGGTTATTGCTTGGCCAACTCTTTTCCCATACAATGAGGTTACGCAATGGTGCTTCAAGCAATTCAACACAAACATCGCAACCATTGTGAGAAAACAAGGGAAGTGTGTGGCCTTCCTAAGGCTCGAAGATATCGGTTCGAGATACCATCTACCCACTCCCACATGTGTTCTCAATGAACCATTCCTGAAAGGTTTCACCTAGGTCAGCAATGGACCAATGAAGCTTATGAAACATTGGTGGGATTATGAGGACAATACCCTCAAACAAGGACAAAATTTGGTCCCCGCCCACATGCTTAAGGCATCGTATATATTGTTAGTATCCATGCTATGACGGCTTTATGGTGAAGAGAAAAGTACACACTTCCAGGTTGATTGGCTACTGCTAGCACATACCATCTTCAAAACGGGACAAGTGTTCAATTGGGCAAGCATCTTAGCCTTCAACATTTATCTCCATATGAAGAACATCTTAGGTATGAAGAAACCTTGTTTTTACATGACAACCTATCTAATTGATTTTATCTGTTCCTCCGTGCAATTTTCGGACCTCTGGTGGAATTGGGACCAAAACCAACCCCCCATTCATATGTATTGCTTTGAGCTCTGGAGCATTAATTACAAGAGATATTTTTATGACATTTGTAATTTTTTCCTCGCCCCCCTACACTCTATTCTTTTTGGTTTTCCAAGACATAGTATTTATTTTGAAGCTAGGACTAGGATGAAGGAGATAGCAGACTGGTTCCTATGTAAGTACTATTCATATATTAGGGTGTATGGAACCACTGAAGCCCCTCACAATTTACCATACTTTGTCCCAAACCATCTGTTGATGAGGGAGATTTCTCACTAAACCATGGGGTTAAGGGTCACCTCACTACTCCTAATTAGAAGCAAAAAGATCTGGCCTGTTTTCCCAATCCACATAGGTAATTACACCATTTCCAACGACCCACATGCAAGAAATGAGGCAGAAATCTTGCAAGAGCTACACCTATGCCTAGGAGAGCCTAAAGGCCATGACCCCCATGAACTTGCAGTCGGTCATGTCATATCTGTTGGGCTCACCCACTCCAACATCCATGTAGTTGACTTTGATGAAGACATATTTAAAGGATTACTATGGTATGAAGAAGCCCTACAAAAGTTACCCAATGATGTTGTCAGGAAGGAGCTTGAATGTGAACAAGAGGAAATGAAGAGAGTGAAAATCGACCAGTTACAGAGATTGCTCCAGCAAGAATAGATCGACACCAATGTTAAAGAGCAAGAAAAGGCTAGAAAAGAGGAAAATTTGGAACAGAAGAGACTCCAAGCTAAAGAAGAATATCAAAGAAGGCATGTTGAGGAGGAGAGAATCAGAGAAGAAAATGAAGTTAAGGTAGAGCAAGCAACACTTCAAAAGAAGAAAGATGAAAAATCCAAGGCAAAGAAACTGGTTGGTGAGGCAGAGGCCGGAATATTGGTCGATGAAGGTGGAGCTAAACGGGAAGTTGAAGAAGTCGAAGCTAAACGGGAAACTGAAGAAGTTGAGGCTAAGAAAAGGGCAGATGAGTTGTTGAAAAAACAGCAGTTGCAGGATTTGAGTCAAATCCCAAACACTCCATCGACACCCAATTTGGGTATTATGATCATGCCACCTCAATACTACACTCCTCTCAATGTTATTCCAAGAGATTATTATTTTTCTTCTCAAGCCTTGAATTTCTAAGGAAATGTGATCGTTATTGGAGACTACTATTATGAAAACAAAATGAGGAGTATTAAGAAGAGATCGAGTAAAAGAAAAAGAGGAGAAGACACCAGATCCAAGTCGTCTGCAAGGAGAATATTAGAATGGAAGGCGGGGCTCGATCCTAAAGAGAATGTTGTTCAGGGGGCCTCTGTCCTCCATGCTTTTGCAGGACTAAATTCCATGTCTGTCCTCAAAGTATTCAGAGCCCTAAACATTGCCAAAACCAGGGTGGTAGAGCTAGAAATATAATTAAGATATGTAAAAGATAAGCTTACTTCAAAGTTTGAGAACGTTGCATGAGTAGTTGACACTCTCAATACCGAGAATTTGAACAAAGCCTTGCAAGAACAGAGAGATCAGATGAATGCATAATTCAAAATAATGATTAAGACCTAGTGGGACACCCACAATAGGGAATTGGAATCAAAAAGACAGAAGCTCAAAATAGTCATGGAGGTGAACATGAAATCTACACTTGTTGTCGATGTTATCAAAACCCAAGCGCTCGAGCTAAATGAAATCTTTGCGACTGAGCATAAAGAATTGATCAATTTGCTCTGTAAAATACAAACCGACCGAGAAGAACAACCCATGCTACAAGACAAAATGCTACAGATTCAAGGGAGGTATCAGGGAGCCCATGTGGCCTTAGATAATATGCTCGGTTGGAAAGACATGTGTGAGGATCCCCCCACTACACTACCAGTATACTCCGATAGAGAAAGAATTTGATGTCAGATATTCTTTGACACCTATAAATCCATGTTCAATAACTTACAGGCCACCCAAAAGACAACAAATGATGCCTGCATAAGGTTGTGCAACAGTTCGAGCGATCGCATGGAAGAAATCAAGATGCAGTCGTTGCTCCCTATCTATGAAGCAACACCTGCCACCGCAAAAAAATGTTGAGGTGGAAAAAGAAAAGAAATCAGTCAAGTCAGCATACAAAGTATAAATCAAATTGAAAAATAATCTTTGGAGGAACACCTATTAAGACCTACTCGGCTCACCAGTAAAATCCAATGCTTTTTTAAAACCACATCAAAGGAGTTACATCAAGAAGTGTCCACCAAAGTTTGCAGTGGAGAATTAATCATGGGGAAATTGCAATCGGGCAAGCTTGAGGACATTATGAAAGATTATTCCCTTTGGGACGAATATCAGGATCAGATGCAAGGGCAGAGAAGATAATGATGATAAAATTCCATAACTGTGCCCAGATGTCTCCTTTCTCTGCTATCGTTATCTTGTTTTCCAATTTGGAACATGAAAGTCATTTTGTAAAATGGCCCTAGGTTGATAATGGTAAGATTATCATGTAAACAATCTCTCCTCATTATAAAAGGGAGGATTGTCCACAAGAAAGGGAATTTGGTTTCTGAATGTAGCAAGACAATATTTTTACCGCATGTAAATTTGAACCTAAAGACATTTTTTGGAGATTGTGGTGTTGATATGTATGAATGTGATTATTCAATTTATGCGTGTTTATTTCAGTAGTATGTGAATGTTGGTTTATGAATTATTTCTAAATTAATGTTCTCATTTTTCACAGTTACCATGATTTTCAAAGTGAGTACAACAACAATATGATGCAATTAACTAATCAATTACTTGATTCTAACTAGTTATGTTATTAAACTTCCATGTTACTTGTATCATGAATTTCTTTTGTGCAAGTAATATAATTGTTTCATTGTATTCATCCTTTTTAGTTTGCTCCAGATCAGGATAAGTTAGCTTAGAATAGAATAGAGACTGCATCTTAGAATTGTAATCATTCATCTTAGCTTAGAATTAGTTAGTTAGGATTTTTATTTTTAATTCATCCAAGAACCTCTGGTTCTCAGATTCATATTTAGTTAGTATATTAGTTAGATCGGTAACCAGGCCAAAATCTGGTTGGAAATGCTATCTCAAATGAGAGTGGGTCTAATTGGGACCTGCCATTGGGCGTTTTCCCTCATCTAATTGAACGGATCATTCTGGCCCGTTAACATGTGGTTTGCTTCCTTGCGCTTCAAATGCTTGTTAAATTTCATTGATGACTTCTCCAAGCATGCTAGGATTTATTTCTTAAGACTTAAGAGTGAATTTTTTGAAATTTTTTTGGCTTACACAGCCCTTGTAGAGAAACAATCTAGACATCAACTTTAGAAGTTAAGAACAAATAATGGAGGCAAATATGTTAACAACAAATTTACAACTTACTATAATGTCCATGGCAATGGATGCAACATATTCTTCCATATGCACCAAAACAAAATGGTGTTACTGAGAGAAATAATCACACATTAAAGGAAATGGAAAATTGTATGATCTAATATAAGTGATCGAGTCCTAGTTTTTTGGTGGAAGTCATTAATTGTGGCAATTACATATCAAATCACACTCCCATAAAAGCATTAAAAGATATACCACCGAAATAAGCATCGAGTAAAATTAAACCAAATGTAAACCACATTTGTGTGTTTGGTAGTAAAACATGGGCATGTTCTTGATGAGAAAAGGAAAGAATTACAACTTACGAGTGAGAAGTACATTTTTGTTGGATATTGTGAAGATGTAAAAGGTTGTACACTTATTCAACCTCATTCCAATGGAATTATTATTAGGAGACATGTTAAGTTCGATGAAAGTCTCTTGTCCTATGAGCCTAATTTGATGTTTGTGCCATCTTTTGTTCCCAATTTGTTTTCTAATGCTCCCATTCTAGTTCCTTCTTTTTCATATGATGATAGTGAGGGTGAAAATCCACCTCCACCTACTTGAATTCCTCTAGTTGGGTGCATTGAACTTGAACCTACATAAGAACTACAACTTCCTAAATGGGTCTATACAACACAAGAAGCAGTCGTTGATCCTTCATATTAGTGTTATACACAGTCACAGTTCTAGTGAGCCTCTTCTCTTTTGGCTCGAGTTTCAAATAATCATGATCCAAAAATAGTTGCAAAAGGTTCTAGCCAACCAAATTAGGATGCATCAATGAATGAAGAATACCATTCATTAATGGTGAACGATACCTGGGATCTTGTACCTCTTATGAAAGGACGAAAACTTGTCAAATGTAATTGGGTGTATAGGAATAAGTATGCATCAGATGGAAGTGTTGAAAGACATATGGCTAGGTTACTTTCCAAAGGATTTTTTCAAGTATAATGGATTGAATATAAAAAAAAACTTTTCCCTAGTAGCCAAAATGAATTCCATCCACCTTGTTCTAGAACTTGTCACTTTATATAAATGGGAGGTTCGTTAGATGGATGTTAAATCCACCTTCTTGAATGGAACAACCTCTTGGCTATATTCAAAATAACTCCAACCTTGTTTTCCGCCTTAGGAAATCTCTCTATGGCCTTAAACAAGCTCCTTAATATTGGTAGCTAAAAATGGATAGATTTCTTCTTAACACCTCCTTTTCTAGATGTCATTCTGATCCCAATGTCCATACCAAGAAAGTAGGTAACCATCTCACAACACTTATTCTTTATGTTGATGACATTATGGCTCCCTAGTAGTGACCGTAAACTTTTAACCCATGTGAAATCCAACTATAAGAAGAAAATTGAATTGACATACTTAGGGCATTTGCATTATTTTATTCACCTCCAAGTTTCATAAACCGAGGAATGAATTTCCCATTCCCAATCCAATGCATTGATAATGAAAAAAATTCAATGATAACAGTCCACTTTGAGGGGGAAACCTCCTTTTACCATACGTTCAATGCACACGACAAGATAAGATGCTTATATAAATTATTCTCCTTTGTTATAAATAGGAGATAAAGTGAGCATGATGTAACCTACCACTAAGTCAACCTAATCATAACTAATAAACTCATAATAAATGAGTGTTAGGGCCTTAACATAGTGCCTTGGGGCCCTTAACATAGCCCCTCTCTTTTAAAAAATCTTTGCCCTCAAGATTGGGGGTATTTCTTCATAAACTACTCATTTTCCCATGTAGCTTCTTCCATAGACATATTCTTCCACTTGATTAGGTGCTCCATAATGGTTCTATTCCATAGATATATAGAACACCTTTCTAAAAAAAAAATCGGCTCAAGAATCAACTTCCCTTCTTCATATAACTCTCGAAGTTTTTTCTGCAGTGGCATAGTTTGTCCCAAAACCTTTTTTAGGCAAGATACATGAAAAACCTTATGAATGCAAGAAGAAGGAAAATCTAAATCACATGCCACTTGTCCAATCTTGTGAGTAATCTTGTAGGGTCCATAAAAGTTTGGAGATAATTTTTTATTCTTCTTATGTTTGAGAGTAGATTTCTTATAAGTTTGCAATCACAAAAAAACCCAATCACCCTCCTCAAATTATCTTTTGCTTTGATGTTGATATGTTTGTTGCTTCAGCCTATTTTGTGCCATTTGAAGGTTTTCCTTAAGAATTGTCAAATTTTCTTTAGTCTTTTCCATGTGTGACTTTGTTGCCTCCACCTTGGAATGTTCCTGCAAAAAATATGAGATACTAGGAGTTGGATATCCATATAGGGCTTCAAATGGGGACATCTTAGTACATGTGCGATAGGTGGTATTATTCCACCATTCTGTCAAAGGAAGCCACTTCACCCATTGAGATTGCTTTTCTAAAGAATAGCAAAGTAGATAACCCTATAAAGACTTGTTAACCATTTATGTTTGACCATTTGTTTGTGGATGATATGTTAAGCTCATAACTAGTATTGCTCCTCTCATTTTCCATAATTCTTTCCAAATAATTATTGTGAATTTTGGATCTCTGTCATTTACTATTGCTTTAGAAATTCCATGAAGTTTATGAATTTCCCTCACTAACACTTCCACCACTTGACTTGCCATATATGTACTTTGAATTCCACAAAAATATGCACTTTTTGTGAGTATATCCATGACCACAAAAATGATATCCTTGCCTTCTAATTTCGATAAACCTATGATGAAATCCATAGATATCTCTTCCCATATTTGATTAGGTATGTGTAAAGATTAAAGTAACCCTGGATTTTTTACTATTTCTCCTTTATTTATTTGGAAAACCTAACATTCTCTTACAAATTTTTGAATGTGTTTCTTCATTCCTTCCCCAAAAAAATATGTTTTGATCCTTCGATATGTTTTAAGGAACCCTAAATGTCTTTCCATCAGAGAGTCATGAGACTCCCTTAATATTTGTTGCTTCAACTTTGATTGAGGGCATAAAAATATTCTACCCTTGTACCAGAGAATATCTCTCTTCCACTCCCAATGTTCCATAGAGTTCATCCCTTCTTTTATATATTGTGTTTTATGTCTCGTACTATTGTCATTTTTCCATTCATGGTGAGCTTCTTCCAACCACAATGGAAGGAAGATGTAATGGAATATAAACTTGAGGCTTCTTCTATTATGGAAAAGGCATATGTTACCACATTGTCCTTCCCCTTTTGTAGATTATTTCAAAATCAAACCCTTGCATTTTTGCTACCCATTTTTGTTGATCTTCTAATGACAGTATTTTCTCCAAAAATTACTTTAGGCTATCATGGCTTGTCTTGACTTTAAAATGCCTCCCATTGAGATATTGTCACCATTTTTTTATTGCATGTGAAATTTCTACCATTTGTTTTTCATATGTAGATTTCACCAAGTATTTTCCCTTTAATTGTTTACTTTCAAAGGCCAACGGTCTCTTTTCTTACATCAATACTGCTCTAATTCCTTGTCGAGATGCATCACATTCACCTATGAATGTTTTACCAAAATTAGGTGTTGTCAATACTGGTGTAGAATACATGGCATCTTTTAAGACTGAGAAATCCAACGTAGCCTCTTCATTCCATACAAATTATTTTTTCTTCGAGAGAGATGTGAGTGGGCCGGCAATGCATGCATAATTCTTAACAAATTTCCAATAATGTCTTGCAAGACCCAAAAATCTTCTAAGACCCTTGATGTTCTTAAGAATAAGACATTTTGTAATAGCTTGGATCTTTTGAGGGTCTACCTTAACCCCTTCCCTTGCAACAATATGATCCAATTACTCTACTTCTTGTTTCCCAAAAGAACATTTGGATCTTTTTACATGCAATTAATTGTTCTCTAGATTTTGTAGGACTTTATCCACATGTTTAATGTAGTCTTCCCATGATTTGCTATAGATAAGTATATCATCAAATAAAATTACCAACACAAACTTTCTAAGATGGGGTCACAATTTTTTGTTCGTAAGGATTTGAAAAGTAGAAGGAGCATTAGTCAACCCAAAAGGCATGACCAAGACCTCATAGTGCCCATCACGAGTTCTAAAAGTTGTTTTGGAATGTCCTCTTTTCTTAATCTGATATGGCAGTATCTTGATTTAACATCTAGTTTTATAAAATAAGCCGCTCTGTGAAGTTCAACTAATAGCTCATCAATATTTGGAAATAGGGAAATTATCCTTTATGGCAATTTTGTTTAGATCTCTATAATCATGACACGTCCTCCAAGAATTATCTTTTTTGCTCACCATCACTACTAGAGCTAAAAATGAACTCTTGCTTGGTTGAATAATACTCGAATTCAGCATGTCTTGTACCATTTTCTCAATTTCACCCTTTTGTTGATGAGGATATCTACAAGTCCTTTTATTAGGATGAGTATATCTAGCATTAGTTCAATTTGATATTCATGACCCCTAGATGGAGGTAGCCCTTGAGGAATTTCTTGGAAGACCATGTGGTGCTTTTCCAAGGTGGATTTTAATTCCCCTCGAATATTTACATATTCATGCTTTACTTACATAGAATAAAGTCTAACCACAACTCCCCTTCTCTCCTTTTTTAGGATCTTTTCCATTTTATGAGAGATAATGACTTAAGCAGGTGCATATCTTAACCCTTTGAGTTCATATTTAATTCCTACCAATTCAAATCTCATAAATAAATCCTTATAATTTGTAGACATTGTTCCTAATGTTCTCAACCATTGAATCCCCATAACAATATCTACACCTCCAATGGGAATGACATACATTGGGCTTTCTAAGTTATATTCTCCATACCGAGTTTAATGTTGTGGCATTTCCTCCACAATCAATACTACCTCCATTAGGTACCAAAAGTTGAAAATTTGTCACTGGATGCATAAAGTAATTGAGGCTCTCAACTAATATTTTATCAATGAAGTTGTGGGTACTCCCTGAGTCAATAAGCACTATAACACTTTGCTTCTTAATTTATCCTGCAATCTTAAGGGTTTAAGGTGCTGACAAACCTGCCAATGCATGAACATATATTTCATAGCTCTCATTTTTGTTCAAAATGTCTACATCGTTTTCCTGCTCCTTTAAGTTCACAATTTCTTCTTCATCCCTTTGTACAAATGCCTTGATTTCATCTTCATCATTATTCTTCAAGGTCAACAATTTTGTTTCTTGACATTTATGCCCTTTTGACCATTTTTTATTACAACCAAAGCATAGTCTTTTTGCTCTTCTTTCTTCTATTTCCTTCAGTCATATTCGAGTAGGTTGAGGTAGGGTTTCCCTATGAGACCCAAATATATCTATGCTTCCTGCATATGTTTCAATGGTAGACTTATGTGTAGCTCTATTCTTGGCTTGGATATGACGAGCAAATTGCATAGCCTCTATAATATTTTCAAGATGTTTTAAGAAAAGCTCATGTTTAATGTCTTTCTATAATCCACCCATGTAAGCTTCCAATAGATGTTCATCACTTATGTTATCCACCCTTGTGGCCAAAACTTGAAATTCTGAATTATAATCCTCAATATCACCCAAGTGCTTGATTCTTGTCAATTGACTAAGGTAGTCTTGTTGCTAAACTTTTCCATATCGTGCTTATGGGTTTCTTGTAAATAAACTCCAAGTATAATGATAAGAATGGGGTTTCCTTTTGAGTACCCATTGATACCATTGACAGTGTTTTATCTCAAAATACAAGGTTGCTAAAGAAGTTTGTTTCTTATCATCAATAGTATTATGCAATTCAAAGTATTGCTCTATTTGGTTCACTCATGTAAAGACTTTTGTTCCATCAAACTTCTTTAATTCAACCATGGGAAAGTTGATGCCCTTAGGAACCCATCTATAATTAACTCCACTATTAGAAATAAATCCACCTGAAAATGCTTATTATTGGAAGGTTGTTCAACACAAATACTACCTTTATTTTCATGAGTCTCTTCAATTACAATGTCACTTTTTAAAAGCCTCCCATATAGGGTTTGTATAATAGTTGACATGGAATTTTTCAATTTGTCCATCTAATTTTCCATTTGATCCCTATTTTCATCCATCTTATTTTCCATCTGTTCATTATTTTCATTCATCTTCTTTTTCAATTGTTCCATTTGATGAAAAATCTCTTATCTTTCTTCTTTAGTAATGGTTGAGCTCTCTTGAGATTTAGTTGGTGAAGTAAATTTTGAAGCACCCTTTGGAGCCAAGTGAGAAAATAATAATACTCCACTTTTTCCTCTTTATCACAAATTATGGTTGTCCTTCAAAAGTGAGCTCACTGGAAAAGGTTATAGAGTCATGAGGACAAGGGAGTGTCAAGTGCTATGGCTCTCTGATATACATGTGGGGTCCAATAGTAGTACTCGGCCCAATATCTCAGGTCACTAACTAAGGAAGCTCAATCGTTCCCTTAGTCGTACTACTCGATTACCCATGTATTGAGACTGGTATCCCCGAGTGTTGTTCTCGGTGTATGATAGCAACAAGATGATTGATTAACTTATCTAGAGTTGGTTTCTGGTATACCTAGGGGAATTCCTATATAGCCTGAAGGTACGTGGAAGTGAGATTTTGTATACAGGTACTGTCTGATGTGGTACTACTAGAAGGGGTACTAACAACGTTTTCCAACAAGGCAAGGTGAAACCATGTGTAGTTCATGTGTGTATTCTTCCATTACCATAGTTTCACCTTATTGAATGACATATTGTTGTATTATTTAAAGATGCAAGAACATGTCTCTATTTTTTTTTTAAAATGAGCTTACTAACCCAAGAAAAAGATCTTAAAGTTACCAGAAAATAACTCGTGAAAGGTAGAGTTTGAGGATGAAAATGTAAAATGTGACCTCTCAAATTAGCTATTATGACCCCAATTATGAAATGCCACGCATTCTTAGATTCCACTGGCATTGGTGAAGATCTTCCAATCAAAATTTATGTCAATTGTAAGTTATGTACCTTTCAAGCCTTAATTTGGAGAATGTCTGGATGGTTAACCCTTGTCTTGATATATCTCTGAACTTTGAACCCTTCTGAGTTTGAAATTTCAGTATGTAGTACTCTAATATGACTTCTTAAAATCCTGAAAATTTCACAATCTTAACTTCCATAGGAGATATCTCTAAAGCTGTAATGAACTAGAACCTGAAATTTTGACTACCCGTTCTTCACTATCTTTCCTCAATCTCATCCAAATTTCGTCATTTGAAACTTTCAAGAAAAAAAAAATTATAGTGAAAATTCCAATATGTTTGTATTGAGGAAGCAAAACCTTAGGATTATATGCCCTTATACCAAATGTTATGATATAATGCCTTGATAATGATACAAATTCAATGATAATAGTCCACTTTGAGGGGGGAACCTCCTTTTACCATAAATTTAATGCAGAAGACAAGATAAGATGCTTATACAAATGATTCTCCTTTATTATAAATAGGAGATAAAGTGATCATGATGCAACCTACCACTAAGCCAACCTAATCATGACTAACAAACTCATAATAAAAGAGTTTTAGGGGCTTAGAGGCCTGTTGACGAGCGAAATTGACCGTCCGTCAACTGGAAGAGTGGAACCGGTCCGGGGTTGTCTAATAACCCAAGCCGTTTGGAGTGAACCACCCTGACGGGTTTAGCGGCTCCGTTAGCCGATCTAAGGTCCTAAGAAACAAAAAGAAAAACCACTCTAAACTAACTAATCTAACTAAAACTAACTATTAAAACAAACTAAACTAATCTAACTAAAAAGAAATAAAACAAACTAATAACTAAACTAACTATTCTATATACAATCTATTATCTAATACTATACTAACTCTAACTAAT
>ML826997.1:0-21612 GCA_009831015.1 Picea engelmannii
GCCATATTGTATGCTCTCAATGAATGAAACACCACGAAAATATTTGTTGGTGATGATAGATATCTTAGTGTTGTAGGGTCTTGAATAGTTCAAGTAGATAATGATCATTTCAATGATGTATTACGTGTTCCAAGTATTTCCTACAACCTTCTATTAGTGTATCATATCACTCATTCAAGTGAAGGTAAAATCGTAGAGTTTTCACCTCACCAAGTTGTAATCAAGGATTTAAATATCATAATGATTTCCTCGCAACTAGAATTGTTGATGATATTACCAGGTTGTACAAATTTGACAACTTTGATTCATCATGTTTTTAATCAGTTTTTGTTGTTCATAGTGATGACTTGAGCAAACTTTGGAATGAGTGGTTTGGTCATATAAACTATCGCTCATTGCAACAACTATGTAATCAACACATGGTGACTGGTTTTCCTTGTGTTTCTTGTAGAGATGGTGTGTGTGCCAATTGTTCTCTCAACAAACATCACTGGGATAGTTTTGACAAACATGCCTCTTTGCATGCCTTGACCCCTTTGTATCTTGTTCATAGTGATTTGTGTGGTCCGCTTTCTTCTCCTTCTTTCCCTGGGTGCAAGTATTTCCTAAATATCATTGATGACTTCTCCATACGCACTTGGGATTACTTCTTAAAACTTAAGACTGAAGTTTTTGAAATTTTTTTGGCCTACAAGGCCCTTGTAGAAAAACAATCTAGACATCAACTTCAAAGGTTTTTTTTTTTTGTATCTAGGGGAATCGGTAACGACAGCGATATTTGGTTGCCGCGTGGCATGGGGTTGAATCCCTGTCGTCTGCCTTATAACCCCTAGGGAGAACCACACCGCCCACAAGCTTGGCCTCCAGATAAGATGAGGTTTGAACTCGTGACCTGCTTAACAAAACGAACGCCTTAACAGTACGTCCGCTGGCCACTAGACCGCACCCATGTGGGCTATCAACTTCAAAGGTTAAGAACAAATAATGGAGGAAAATATGTGAACAATAAATTTACAAGTTACTACATTGCACAGAGCATTCAAATGAAAATATCGTTCCATATACACCACAACAAAATGGTGTTGTTGAAAGAAAGAATCGCACATTAAAATAAATTGCTAATTGTATGATCCAATCTAAATGATTAAGTCTTCATTATTGGAAGGAAGCCATTGAATGTGAAAATTACATAGTAAATCGCACTCCCACAAAGGCTCTCAAAAATATAACACTAAAAGAAGCATGGAATAAAATTAAGCCAGATGTAATCCACTTCCTTGTATTTGGCAGTGTAATATGGGCTCACATTCCTAGTGAGAAAAATAAAGCTTTACAGCCTAAAAGTGATAAGTTTATTTTTGTTGGATATTCTGAAGATATCAAAGGTTGCATACTTCTTCAACCTCATTCCAATGAAATTATTATTAGAAGAGGTGTTAAATTTGATGAAAATATCTTGGCCTATGAGCCTAATTTGGCATTTGTGCCATCTTCAACATGTGTGCCATCTTATGTTCCTATTTTGGTTTCTTCTTTTTCAGATGATTACAATGAGGATGGAATTCCACATTTGCATGCTCACCTTCCTCCAGATGATTCCATTGAACATGAACTTGCACCAACACCGTCGCTTCCCAAATGGGTCCATTCAACATGAGAAGAAACCTATGATCTTGTCGTTGATCCTTCAAATCAGTGCCAAGCACGTTCACAGTTCCTATGATCCTCTTCTCTTTTGGATCAAGTTTCAGAGACTCGTGATCCAAAAACATTTTCATAAGCTTCAACTCATTCAGATTGGGACACAACATTGAACAAAGAGTATCACTCTTTAATGGTGAATGATACTTGGGATCTTGTACCTCTTCTGAAAGGAAAAAAAACTTGTCAAATGTAAATGGGCATACAAAACTAAGTATGCATCAGATGGAAGTGTTGAAAGACACAAGGTCCAATTAGTTTCCAAAGGGTTCTCTCAAGTTGAAGGAATTGACTATAATAAAACATTTTTTCCCATAGCCAAAATGAATTCCATCTTCCTTGTTCTAGCCCTTGCTGCCTCACATAAATGGGAGGTCCATCAAATGGATGTTAAATCTTCCTTCTTGCATGGGGATTTGCAAGAAGAAATCTATATGGAACAACCTCCTGACTATGTCCAAAATGAATCTAGCCTTGTTTGTCGCCTTAAGAAATATATGTGTGGTCTCAATAAATCTCCTCGAGCTTGGTATGCCAAAATGGACAACTTTCTTCTTGACACCGACTTTTATAGATGTCATTCTGATCCTAATTTATATACCAAGAAAGTAGGAATCCATCTCATAATTATCATTCTTTATGTTTATGACCTTATCCTCACTGGTAGTGACCCTAAACTTTTAACCCATGTGAAATTTATCCTTAAAAATAAATTTGAAATGAAAAACTTTTGTTATTTGCATTATTTCCTTGGCCTCCAAGTATTGCAAACCAAGGAAGGCAATTTTCTTTCCAAGTCTAAGTATTCTTGTAACCTTCTTCACCACTTTCACATGGATGATTCTAAACTAACCCCTTCTCCATTCCAGTATGGAGTCAAACCTATTACCACTTTTACTTCTCTCAAAGTTGATGCTAGCTTGTACCATCAGTTAGTAGGTAGCCTCTTATATTTGACTCATACCCGTCCTGATATTTCCTTTGTTGTTGGTCTTGTTTCTAGGTATATGCAAACACCACATGAAAGACATTGGAAAGCATATAAAATGATACTTAGGTATGTCCAAGGTATAGTTCAGTTTGGGATACATTACAGTTTAGGGGGGACTCCTTTGTTGGTTGGTTTCACTGATTCATATTGGGCCAATGACCCTGATGATCAAAATTCTAGTGTAGGTTATGTTTTCAGCCTTGGTTCTAGACCTATCAATTGGGCTTGTAAGAAACAACAAGCTCTTGATCTTTCTTCAGTAGAAGCAGAGTATTGAGTAGTGGTTAATGCAAGTCAAGAAGCCTTGTGGATTCTATAGATCATTTCAAAGTTTTGATTCCAGCAACAACATCTGACCACCATTAGCGTGACAATCAAAGTGCCATCAAATATCTAGTTCAACATTAGCACAACAAATATATTGAGCTACACATGCACTTCATCAGAAATCTCATTCATGATTGAGTTATTGAAGTTCTCTTTTTCCCTACAGAAGATCAAGTTGCATATATTTTCACAAAGTCTCTTACAGAAGCGAAGTTTTCCAAAATTCGATCTATGTTAGGAGTTCAAGAAGTTGTCATTGAGGGGGGATAGGCTCTAATGCCTCCATCCTTCTCCTATTGTGTCGCCTTTGTAAATCCTTCAATCCTATCCCAAGTTTTTCTTAAGGGGGGATGTTAGGATATTTAGACACTTAGGAGTTATTTAAAATCAACTTGGTCTAATGTGTCATTAGGTTAAAGTTTGTTTCTTAGTGTGTTTCTTTAGTATGCATTAGTATGCATTGTAACCCGACGGTCACGACATGTTCTTGACATAGAGTGATTTGATGGATGATATTCTCCTTGATCTTAATGACTACATTAATACGCGGTTTAACACCTAATTGGTCCATGATTTATATTAAAGAGCATGGAGGGTCATTTTTCGATGGTTGATTGTGAGAAAATATGTGTAATACATTTTCTTTTGCATTAATAAATTGCCTCAAATGGCCACGTTGGTTGGGTCGTGGATGTTTCTCCACAGGGGTTTTACCATGTAAAAACATCGACGTGTTGATCTTTGATCTGGTTGTATGAGTGGTTACTGAAGGTGTTCGTCCACTGTTATCATACATGTGTTTTCAAACATGGAGATGATACTAGGTTGATATCCCTAAGTATCATAGATTTTTCTTGGATCAAAAAAATAAAAATATATATATACAATAAAATAAAATAGAAATAGTCCCCGAGGTGTAGGACAGTCGGTGATGGAGTGTGTTGTTAAGCCACTTTGTGTTGAAAAGTCATCGGTTCGAAACCTGCGGGGACAAAAAATCCAACCATGTTAAGGGTTGGTGTGGCTTAGGCTGGGTGCGATCCCCGGGTGATTTTGACGGCTTAGATGCCCCTGAGTCGCAGTTTCTCAAGCCAAAGGTTAATCCCGCTGCCAAGAAGGTCCGAACAAATTAACAAACAAAATAAATAAATAAAATAGAAATAATTAATAAGAAGAAGAAGAAGAATAAGTTGCCATGCAATTTCAATTATATGAATCTTTGTTTATGTAATCACAAAATGCCATGATTATGGCATGAGTATACTCATCACTACAATTAAACTTCATTTCATTTCATTATTTTTTTGTTCTCTTTTTTTCTAGTAGACATGTTCTCCAACTAGCTTTCACAGTCTGCATTGATTATGTAGATCTGTGTGCAACCTTGCTTGAAACGTGGGTGGGTGTCATCATATTCAATTAGGTTGCATTTCCTCACAAGTAGATTTAATATTCATCATCCTTGGCATGTTTTAAATACATGACCTTTAATTAGCCAACTAGATGGCTTGTCGCTTTTCACGTGTATAGACACTTTGCAGTAGGGCTTCCTAACATGTTTAATCACAAGAGAATGGTATGATTTGTCATCAAAACTTGTCAACCAAGATTGTATTTGTTTTTTAAAACCCCTACCACCTATTTTGACCACCCATTATATGGTTAGATTGTTGTTGTTTTGATTTTAATTCTTAGGAGTTAGGGAACCTTAAAGAGAAGGTTAGTCACAGTGTAACCTACTATAATAATAAAAAAAACTCTACCTTCTTGGTTAATCACAAGAGAATGCAAGTCTTTATCATCAAACCTTGTTAGCCAAGATCACATTTTTTGGAAGACCCTTGTCAGCTCTTTTCACCACCTGTGTTATGGTTTGATTGTAGTTGTTTTTTTTCTTTGTGCGTAAGAGGATTTTAGGAACAATAAAGAGAAGTTTTATCATAGTGAAAACCAATGTAAAAAAACATACTCTACCTTCCTATTAATTCACAATAGAATGCAAGGATTCATCATCAAACCTTGTAAGACAAGATCACAATTTTTTAAAAATCCTTTGCACCTCTCTTCACCACTTGTGTTTTTTTAATGCTTAAGAGGAGTTAGGGAACCATAAAGAGAAGGTTAATTGTAGTGCAACCCACTATAAAAAATAAAAAATAAACACTCTGCCTTCCTATTGCAGCATATCCATCATGTATCATGTATTCTATCAATGATCCCTTTCAATGTTTGTGAAATTTACCAAGCATCCACTCCAACTCTTCCTGCATTCACTTTTATCACAACAAATTTGCTAATGTTTCCAACATTTCCAATCCCAAATTGATTGCCAAAGTATCAATACTAGTAGTCAACATGTCCAAAAGATGGGCCTTTATGTCGTCCATGCTACTTAATTTTATGTTTTTGACATCAACCCTCTTAGAGATGTCAAGTAGTATGTATACAAAATCATTCCAACATCCCATCTATTTTCCTTCCTCTCATTTTTTATTGATAATATCCTCTCCTAATGCATTGGATTCTTTTTTAACTTTCTTCATGTGTCCAATGTTTTTCAAATAAAATTTCACTACATAAGGAACACAATCTATAATATCAAAAGCATTGTCTACAATGAAAAACTCTTGCATCAACTTCCCCAATAATTTAATTCCCACCAACGTACCCGATGATGGATAGAAATGAGAGCAAAGCATAGCAGGATGATGTGTTGAGCTTGATGGTTGTTCTCATTGGCTACTTGTCTTCGTCCACATGTCTATCATCATCCCCAAATATCCCTTTCTATTCAAAAACCAAACCAAACCAATATATCTTACTCGAATATTAATTGATATTGTGTTGTTAATGGCGAGTTTTTCATTACTGAAGACGCTCAGAGCTATTCTCATAGCTCTGTTCATATTTAAAACATGTCATCTTTTTCACAACTTTTACAATTGAAAGAAGAAGAGTCATTTGAATGTTTTGGTAGGGTTAAATAATAATTTAAAAAATAATAAGAAGATTTATAACTAAACCTTGTGTCATCTTGAGACACCCAATTCCAATGGTCTATGTAGGATCTAGTTACATTGTCAAGGAAGGTAGAGAGAGTTGGAATTGTCCACAAATCTAAAAGCCCGCAAATCTGAAAATGTCACATGGAGTATTAAAGGTAATAATGGCCAACACACATTTTTATTGCAAATTCTATAGATTTATTAGATTCTTTGTATGCTCAAGTTGATGTCACATTGGTGATTCTCATACTACTATGCAAGAAATAAATGCTCAAGTTTAAATTAAAAATGATGTGTGGATGAAGCAATGAAATAATTATGGAAGTATGGGTTGTGAAAATTAGAGAGAGTTTTGTTGACTTATGGAAGAGGCCACATTTGATGTTGTCGCATGGACATGTGTGTTTAAGAAATTTATTTGGACCATGACTTAGAGTTGAACATGAATAAATGTTAAAAGTGTGTAAATAATGTTATTTAATTGGGTATGTTATGCAATTACATTTATTTTATTCATTCTCTTTTTTTCTAGTTGATGTGACCATCATTACAATTCTGGGTGGTGAGAATTTTTTATAGGTATGTATAGGCAAGTCCTTTTTTATTGGATTTTTGTGATCTATTCTTAAAGGGAGATGTGAATGGCCAAGTGTGTTCGCAAACATAGAAGATGTAGAATTCAGCCAGGAACTTCATAGTGTGTGGAAATCATCCCTATTTGAAAATGGTTGATGTGGTGATCATGTTGTGCACTATTGTGTATTGAACTCATCAAACCCATTTATTTTTATCCTCTCATTGTGTTGTATTAGAGATCCACCAAAATGTCTAGAGACACAACATTGACCCTTGATTTATTTATAATCCAATAGTCCTAGGGATATTCTCTTTATATCACCACCCCTCCATCACATCCTCCCACCACACATCTATCGACAATCAACCACTTGAAACCTTCTTTTGATTAGCACTAGATGCATGAATAATGTCCATGTATGAGTTAATAAGAAACACATTGAACCTTTTAAACATATCATTTAACTCATGAGCCATCCGAAAAACAACTTCATGTCCTTGAGAAATATAACCACCCCAATGCACTTTGACGTTCCCTTTCCCCACATTGGGGGTATGCTAGTTGTATTGTTATTTATGTTAAAACTAACTTAAAATGCCAAAAATATAATACTAATCATAGTCACTAAGGTGAAGAAATATAAATAACACTATATAGTTCAAAAGTGCAATGGAGTTATCCTTGTGGATGGTTGTTTAATTATATGAATGCTTCAAATTTCAGGGAGGAGTCATATTCTTTGCATATAAATGAAGATATGTTTTGGATGTTAAGGATGAAATAGGTTAATTCTATGGGCAATAATATATATCACTCAGCATGGATCATGACTTGATACAATGGAAGTAGGCATACCATGTAACTTAAAAATCTAATCCATAAAGAATTGAGAAACTATGGAAGATGTAAATAGTAATAGTAAATAAAAAAATTGAGCATATTTTCAAAGGAAGACAACTAGCACCATGATGATTGATTTGTTGTCATATTTTAGTAGGCCCACTAGAAAATCCATGTAAATGTTAGGGAAGATAGTGGTTGGGATATATAGTGGCTATAATTCCCCGGGAGTCTTCATTATTTCACGCTTTATCCTTCGACAATATTCACATTCAACTACAAAAGTATGTATATCCTTTTTTACACCTTCCCAAAAGAAAAATCACTTAGCTCATTCATAGGTTTTATGAAATCTATATTGACCCACTATAGGGGATGAATGCAACTTCTCTAACACCCTTTGTTTTAAAGAAGAATTTGGCATCAAAAAATTATGCCTTTTATATTGCAAGGTATCCCACTACCATGTATATCCTATATAGGGGTTGGGGTCATCTTGAAGTCTTTGAGTAAGTTGAAACACTGTGTCATTATCCAACCATTCTTTTCGGGCCTCTGCAATCCAATATAGTATTGGTAAGGATAAAGAAAAGAGAGATCCTTCCTCTTCATATTTCATAAACAAAGTATCAACCACCGCATTCTCGTTTCCCTTCTTGTATATGATCTCATAACCATACTCTAGCATCATAGTGACCCACTTGTGCTACTTTGGTGATGATAACCATTGTTCCAAAAATTAGTTCAAACTAAGATGGCCCTTGATTTGGAAACACCTCCCAATGAGATACATACACCAAATATCGACTACATGAAGGATGGCGATCATTTCTTTCTCATTAGTGGAATTTTCCAAATTTCTATCGCACAATTATTAATTGGTGAATTCCAATGGGTGATGTTCTTGCATTGGAACTGCTCCAAGTCCTTTGTTTGATGTGCCACATTCCAAGACAAAATTCTTAGTGAAATCAGACATTGCTAAGATAAGTGTGGTACACATGGCTTCCTTTTAAGCCAAAAAGGAATTCTCTGCAACATCATTTTATACAAAGGAATTATTTTTTAGTAGGGTTGTTAATGAAACTATAATTTTCCCATAATTTTTTACAAACTTCTAGTAGTATCATGTGGGCCCTAAGAAACCACTTAAAAATTTTAGAGTCTTGGAGCATGGCCAATCCTGCATAGCCTCAATTTTATTTGAATCCACTAGCACCCATCCTAATTGACTAAGTGACCCAAGTATTCCACTTGAGAACCTCTAAAATCACAATTGGAATGTTTGAGGAATAAATGGTTATCCCGAAGTAGTTGGAGGACTTTATATACATGCTCCACATGTGCTTCCTAGGTTTTTCTATAAATCGGGATGTCATCAAAGAATACACATACAAAATGGTGTAGGAAGGTGTTGAGATCAATTCCTGCTTCCGAAATTTCCTTCCCCTTCCTATTTTCCCAACTTCCTTTTTCCATTTTTTTCCCTCTTCTATACCTACCCATGTTCCCCTTTTTCTTTTTCCCTTCTTCTATCCCTTTCTAGTTACCATACTTAGTCATATTTCAAAAATCGACAGGTTCATAGGTTGACCGGTTTTCATTTCCATTCATGTTCCTATGTCATGAGTCCAACTGACCGCCTTGTTATAATATACTTGCCCATTTTTTGCAACTTCGCGGGTTCATGAATTCAAGCCTTCATATTCCAAGTTCCGCGATATCCACTTTACACCCAAAGGTCTATGATCTACATTATGACCATCAGACTTGTTGCGGGTACCGAGCCCCTAAGTATTTCATTTCTCCTGCATACAGGTATGATTGACCGCTTTGCAACACTTAGATGATTTTTTATAATTCATAATCGAGGGTTGGCGGGTTCATGAAAAAATCCATATTCAAAATTTTTCTCATCCGTCCCTGCCATCTTCGTTCTTTTCCCAATATGCATTAAGTATAGTTTAATGCTAATAAATGATCATGCAGGCTCTGAAACGATTGTCATTAATAGCGAAGGGCTCGAGGAGATTTCTCATTAAATTGCATTAAAGCACTATTTTCCAAAGATTATATTACTGTCATCTCTCCAAAAAATTTCATTTCAAGTTATTATCGAGCTGAAAGAATACTCTTGTCAACCTATGGTAGCATCAAGTAGACAATAGTTCTATGGTGATACTCTAAGTATTTTATGTCGTGAAGACCACAACTTTTAGTGGTCCAGAGCATATTCATATTACAACTCTTCTCCTGCATATAAAGACGTAATTTGGGCATCCATAATTGCTCGCACAGGATGTGTTCCTAAGGTCTTTGACTGTAAAAAGCTTGTTGCATGGTGTGTGGAGAAGTATGTGCTGAGCTAGAGGATTATACAAATCCAAGGTCATTATCTAGTTTCCATTTCACCGCAAGTCTTTCAAAGGATGTTGAAGCTCCCAGAGTCGAGGCTTACCTTCAAAGGAGAAGAGTGTAGATATTTCTTGAAGAGAAATAACAATGGCCTTGACCTCTTGCCTGAATATTTGGAGAATCTTGCGTATATTCTAGAAGACATAACTAGGATTTAGGTTGACTCTTTTAAAAACCCCTTTCGGGAAATCGCTTGGTTGTTTACCAGGTTGACAGGTCAGGAAAGCACTGCTACCATTACTCACGTGATTCTTTATATTTTATATTTTACAGTAAAATAACAAGCCATCTTTGACTGGGGAAAATTGATTTCTATCGAAATCTTGTCTCATTTAACGCACTACAAAAAGGATAAAAAATTCTTTATGGCATCATAAATGATATTCACTATAGTTTATTGTAGTCAATTCCCAAAATTGACCATACGTAAGAGGGTGAATTGTAAAATAGATCTGATTACCTTATGGTATCAGGCATTGTGGAGACATAAGACCCCTTTATATTTTTATGAAGTCTATAATGATTTGTTTCAGTCTTCAAGAGGTTGTTGTTGGGAGAGAATACTTCAAGGATATCTGACCAGGCTAAAAAAAATCTAGAGAAAAGAGGAACGATATAACAAATGGAGAATCACAATGTCATGAGGATATTCAATTCCAAAGAAAATCCTTATTTTCTTTCGTATCATGTATCTAATAAATTATTCATTACAAAGGTGGCAAGGAAATACAATTTATGGTTTCATTTTTTCCACGGAAAAAGGAAAAAACAATACATCCCCTTTCCATGGAAGATTGGAGATTTCATATTCAGAAACATAAATAAAATTGATGAGTTTGCGAATCACTTCAACAATGTAAATCTAAAGTATGTTGAAAAAATAAAGGGGTTTGATCCTAACAAAATCTTTGTGGAACATATGTTGTCAATAGGATTCAACAACTCATCCATTCATACTATCTTGAATGAATAAGAAGATAACACCCAAAGCACTCATGCACACAATGTTGGTGACTTAGAAACAATACTCAGTACTAACGAGTTTTATAAGAAAAAAGGAAAGGGTCCTAGAGAAAGGAGCGCTCAGTCTCTAGTTGTTACTCCCAAAAATACCACATCCTGGAACAATTCTCCTATGGCTCACACAATTAGGAATATTTCCAACAGTAGTTCAAGCAGCGGAGGCGAGAAGAATCCCCCCCCTGAAAAAATTGAGAGCTCACATAAGCTCCCTATGAGAAAAAAGAGGAATAATGTAGTGCAAGAGAAAGAATACAATCTCATAGAAAATGACATCAATAACTTCTCTCTTGAAAATATGGAGCTTGAGGTAGATATTGAGAAAATGTTTCCCACAATTGATCAGCCAGAAAATATGGCCCAACAAAATTCATCACTAGAGATCGTTTCAAATGAGACCTTCAATGAAGAAGAGTCATTTACTTTCCAAAGTGTTGTTTTTGATAAGGAATCTAAAAAATTGATTGTAGAAAGAGATGATCATAAAATAAGAAGGGAAAATCTCGCTCGGATTTTGACCTGAAAGATATGCAGTCATCCCAAATCTCTAAAACTCATAGAGCAACCGAGGATTCTCTTGATGATTCTATTGGTGGTATGGAAGAAAAAAATACTAAGTTAAAAGAAAGGATCAGAGAGTTGAAAAATGTATTAATGTCTCTTTCAATCCTTGCAAGTCCTTTGTCAATGGTCAAACCAACCACACCCACCATTAAATTAAAAGGATCTTCAAGTCTACTCATAACGGTGTAGAGTTATGTAGAAAACAATATTAAGAAGATAATGTCACTAATAACAAAAGTGTGGGAAGTATAAAAAAATATTGTTTCTTTTGGCTCAAGGGCACACACTTTTCATGAATATTTGCAAGATGATTTGAAGAACGACGAAGGTTTTTACACTAATTATGTTTTACCATTTGGAATTAAAATATCAAACATGACATAACTAAGAAGGAGAGAGGAGGACCTACCTTCCCCAAGTCGAATAAAACAACTAAATGTTTGTCGAAAGGAAAAGATTAAGAATTTGAGTAACATTGTTCAAGCATGCAGTGAAGCCATACTAAAAAGGGAAGAAATGTTCAAAACATTCATAGAGATAGACCTAGCAGGAGGTACTAACAAGGTACAAAACCCTAAATTAATTCTCAACTCATTGTTTCTAACAAAGCAACAATTTGACAAACAAGTTGAGATATTTAAGGGGTTATCAACTGAAATTTTTTATAGCATACTTGAATATAACGAAGATGAAATAGACAATTGGCTAGTGGATTATTCCATGAAAAACCAAGATATTGAGGAAGCGATACATGGTATTTCTCTTGAATTAATATATTTGGAAGGTGAATTATTCAACATTAAAATCAGACATGAGATAAACATCGCACCAATGAAAAAATACATTGAAGATTGGTTCAAAAAATCAATTGACAAATTAACCAACAAAGGGCAAGAAACAGTTGAGACGGTTCCTCTAACTTTCAATGAAGAAAATAAAAGGAAAGAAGCAATAAAGTAACAAATGAGACCATCATAGTAAGTTTATGTTGATCACATCTTTCTTTCTTTATCAGTTATTTCATCCAGTTACTTTGCTTCTTTGACTAGAAATGTTTAACCGAAGTCTGATAACTTCTCCATGTCTTATTTTCAGGTCTTTCTACTCTGGTGTCGCCCACCATCCTCCTTCTCCATCTTACTTCTTGTTTATATTTTCTTTATATCCCATGGGAGCCCCAATCCTAGTCCTAAGGAAAAAAGCATTTAAATTTCAACTCTTTGTAACAAACTATATATCTTTTAGAAATCCCAAGAGAACTATTTTGGGATCAGTTTTGAATGTACTTTGTAACTATGATTTTTGAGTATAAAGTATTTGAGATTGATCTATCATTATATTTACTTGATCTCCCCATGTTTTTACTCTATTAAAGTTATCTTATGCGTGCAGACCATCTTCTTTTATTTTATGTGATAAAAAATATTTAGTTTAACTATGATGGATGTGAGGAAATTTTGTTTATCTTTTTCAAATATATGATGTGTGTGGCTCCTGATCATCTCTCAGGAAATCCTTTTTGAAAACAAAAATATTTTATTTTTCTACAATTTTTATCTGTCTTTGAATATCACAACGAACTTTCTCAGAGTCTTACATTACTCTCAAAATTTAGAATCCCAAGAAACTCTTGAAATTAAAGAGGAGTACCACCTCTATAAAAACGCGGAGGGATTTGTATCCCTGTGAAGTTGTCATTTCGGTCCTAATGGATTCAAGCATCAACATTTTGGCGACCATACTAGGGAATGAATTGAAATTTGAAATCTCGTTTAGCATGTTTTGGAAAATACATGATGTTTCCCCAGGCTGATCAATCACACCTGGAAATTGGATTGAATAATCAATGAAGCATATTACATCAACTATATAATCTGGTAATAACGACAGTCAAGACTCGAGAAGAATTAGAAAGGTCTTGGTAGATCTTAGCTCGAGAAGAATTAGAAAGGTCCTGGTAGATCTTAGCTTGAGAAGAAGAAAGAGAAATCCTTCAAAGACAGAGGAGAGAGGAGTGACGATACCGAAGAAACCAAATGCTAGCTAGAGAAGCACAAGGACAAGGTCAGGATTGAAGCTGGACGAATACAAGGGACTCATTACCAGAAGTAAAAGCAAGCAAATTTGTATTCTAAGAAGTGTAAATCATATTCCTAGAACATCTCTGGACATGGAAGAAAGAAATGAACAATCATGAGTAGAACCACGAAGAGAACCTCATGAAGAGAGACAAGGAGGTGGAAGAGGTGTTGCAAGAAATCAAGAAAACTAAAGAATATTAAGAGATTCCCCTTTAAATATTCTAGGTGAGAAACATGACCTCCCTATTCTCCCTAAGGGTACCTTGAAGTAATTTCATGGAGACGGAACAATCGATGCCAAAAGACACCTTAACTTATTTCTTGATGTTTGTGATTTTAATCATGTTGAGTATGATGATGTGATGGTAAGGTTATTTATTCAAACCTTATTAGGAAGATCTTATGAATGGTATACAACATTACCCATTAAGTCAATTGGCTCATTTAATGACCTCAAAGCCATGTTCCTGACTATGTCCGCCCCTCCGGTTGCATATCATATCCTTCTCATCTATTTCACCCAAATTGGTTTGAGGAAGAATGAGAGAATACAATATTTTAATCTTTGGTTCAATAAAACCTTGGGTAAGATTCCAGAAGATAAAATACTTAATGACCTAGTCATACTCAGTTTTTATAAGAATGTGATGCCCCCAAATGTAAAATTTGATATCAAAACATCCCAGATGGATACCTTGGAGGAAGCAATGATTAAATGCACTAATATGGAGGAAATTATGATTGAGACGGGTTTTGAACCCAACATTGTCCTGGGAAAAGTACAAAGGCAGCTGGGAGGCTTAAGTATTGATAATAAAGAAGCCTCTAGCTCAATAAAGAGCAAAGAACTGAAGCCAAGACTGACCCAAAATCAAACAATTGGAGGAGGATTTTTCAAGGGAGCCATACCATATGTGAAGGTAGACCTTGTTGTGGCACAAGAAACCAAGCAAAGAATTGAAATTGCACAAATGAATAGAACTATCAAGAAAATGAAGAACGAGATTACTAGACTAATAAAGGGGGACAATTATGTAGCAAATCTGAGAATGTTGGTCCAAGAGAAAAGAAGGAACCCTCCCCAAGAAAATAGAGTGAATTTTGAAAACATTAATAATTCGTAAAGGCCAAGGGTTTCCAAGAAACCAACCCCCAATGTAGTTGTTATGGATGATGTATATGATGAGAAAATGGTTGAGAAAGAGAACTATTATTTACCTATTGAAATTTATGAAACTATACAGATGGACGTATGCGAGACTTCCATGTATACATTTGAAGAAGGTGATAATGACCCTGACTCGTGGGAGAATGTTTCCTAGACATGAGAGTTTGTAAATAAATCCAAGAATAAAAATGTTTTATAAAAAGAGAACGAAAAAGAAAAAGAAAAAACAAATGAGAAAAAGGAAAATGAGAATGTGACGGATAATGTTGGAAGCAAGAAGCAACACCTGATGTCAAACCCCACCCAGATGAAATACAACGTCATAGAGGACTTGAGTAAACTAAGGATAACTCTTCCTTTTATAGAAGTGGTGAAGATTCCCCAACAAAGGGAAAATATTTTGAGATTATTGCATGATCTGTTTGAAAAAATGGAATTTGTTGTGACAAATCTGAAACAAAGATAGAACAAATCAACTGTTTAGTTGAGAGGTAAAATCCTGGCCTTTTATATTTCAATTGGAAATCATGATGTTTCACTTCATAATTGTTTAGTTGATGTTGGCACAACCAATAATATTATGCCACTGGTAGCCATGGAGGCAATGGGCATGAAATGTACCAAATATTACAAGACTGGTGAAAGTATATATGCAATTGATTCCAGACAAGTGCCAACTTATGGATAAATAAAAGAATTTTATGCTTGGATCACGGTTGCTCCCCATATTATTACAATTTTCAATATTATTGTGGTAGACCTTCCTCCTGCATATGGAGTTGTTTTAGGAAGATATTGGTCGTCCATGATTAGGGGATATATAATGAACGATGGAAGTTGCATGATACTTCCAAGAAAAGGAGCAATGATTAAGGTTCCCCATGAACCCATGAGACCCTTCTCTTTCAAAAATAAGGATAATGAATTAATGGAAGATTATATAGATGTTGGGATCAGAAATTATGTTATCCTAGACATGGAACACATTGAAATCCTAAAGAAAATTCAATATATGGAGAGTCAAGAGCGTCTATTTGAAGGTTATTGGAGGATGTCATTCAATGGAGCTTGTTCAAGTTCCAGGAGTAGAGTTGGAATTGTCCTTGTAAATCTAGGAAAGATTGTGAATCCACATGTTATCAGACTTGAATTTGCATGTACCAATAATGAGACATAATATGAAGCTTTGATTTAGGGAATGATTCTTGCACAAGAAATGAAGATAGAACATTTAATTGTGACTGACGACTCCGAATTGGTAATAAATCAAATTACCCAGAGATATAAAATAAAAAAGGAAAGACTCAAATTATATTTCAAAAGAGTTAAAGAATTGATGGAAGCATTCAACTCTTTCAATATCTCTTTCATCCAAAGGGATAAAAATCAGAAGGCAGATTCATTAGCTTTGACATCCTCATTTTCAAACCCAGATGATGTTCAGGGAAAAACATATTTTCAAGTAAAAATAATTTTATGACCTTTTGTACCTGATAACCAGGAATATTTACAAGTATTTGAGAATGATGAAGAATTGGAATTTTTTTTTATGAAAGACGATGAATACGAAGATAGCCACGTAGATATTGTCCCGAAGAATTGTATTCAATCTGAGTCTCTTTTTGCAAGAGACGATCATGCTAAAAACCTCCTGGAAGAAGCCTCGTCCTAAAAGGTCCAAGAAACAAGAAAAGTTAACATTGGGACTGATAGTTCCCCAAAATGCATCGATTTAGCGGTTGATTGTACAACTTATGAAATTGATCAATATGTCGCATTATTTAAAGAGTATCTTGATATGTTCACATGGAGTTATGATGATTTGAAGGCATATGATAAAACAATATTTCAACACATTATTCCCTTGCAAGAAGGGGTGAAGCCTGTTAAGCAGAAGATAATAATAATGAACCCCAAATTAAAACCGCTAGTAAAGGTTGAATTGGAGAAGTTAAAAAAGGATGGAATAATATACCCCATTAGACATTTTGATTGGATTTCAAACCGTGTAATAGTAAGAAAGAAGTTTGGGGAGATTAAGATGTGTGTAGATTTTAGAGATCTTAACAAATCAAGTGTATAGGATAATTATCCTTTACTTAACATGGAGTTTCTTCTCCAACAAGTCACAGGATCAACTTGCAAGTCCATGTTAGATGGTTTTTCTGGGTATAATCAAGTCTTAGTTGTTGAACAAGACAGAGAAAAGACAACTTTCATAACACCTTGGGAGACATATGCATATGTTAGGATGCCATTTGGTTTAAAGAATGCAGGAGCTACATTTCAGAGGGCCATATATCATTCTTTTGAGGGGTTAATAGGAAAATTCATGGTAGATTATCAAGATGACCCAAGGATGCACTAAAAAACAAGGAGTGATCACATTCATCACTTGGGGAAAGTTTTTGGCAGATGTAGATTATATGGTGTTTCCTTAAATACAAAGAAATGGTTATTTGTTGTAACGCAAGGAAAACTATTGGGTCATATTGTATGCAAGGAATGGATCTATATAAATCCAGAAAGAGTTAAATCTATAAATGAACTCAACCCCCCATTATCTAAGAAGGGAGTTCAGTCATTTTTTGGCAATATCAACTTTGTATGAAGATTTGTCCCTGATTATGCAAGCATTGTCAAGCCCATCAATTTATTGTTAAAAAGGGACCAAAGGTTTGTATGGACCATGGATACATAAGAAGATTTCAATAATATCAAAAGGAAAATCACTACAGCTCCAGTCCTCATCATCCCATACTTTCAAAGGGACTTCATCATCTATTTTTTCGCTACAGAAACAGTTGTTGATCTATTCTTACTCAGAGGAATACCAAGGGTGAATAAATCCCAATTATTTTCATGAGAAAAACCCTTCATGATTATGAATTGAGGTACTCATAATTGGAAAAGAAATCCCTATATCTTGTGAAAGTGGTGGCACACTTTCAAACTTACATACTGAATTCTCATGTCATTTCTTATGTTCCATCCTTGCCAATGAAGATGTTTTCGAATCAACAATTGAGAGAAGGAAAATGGGATAATTGGTTGGTGAAGATTCAAGAATATGATATTGAAATTAAACCTTTAAAGGCAGTTGAAGGGAAAGGTTTATGTAAGCTCATTGCAAATAATGATTCTTTGGATGGAATGATTTCAATTTCAGTAGAACCCTTGACATATTCAGAATGGTATAGAGATATTGTATTCTACTTGAGGTCTGGACAATTTCTAGTCACAATGAACCCTAAAGAGTGAAGAATGTTGAATATGAAGTCAAATCAATATGTTTTGATTGTTGATATATTGTTCATAAGGAATTATGAGGGTATATTCCTAAGATGTGTTGATGAAAACAAAGCTCAGGAATTACTAAGAGAATTCCATGAAGGAATATATGGTGGACATTTTGTGCCTACCGCAACCGCACATAAGATAATAAGAGATGGGTTTATTTGCCATCAATTTTTAAAGACTCATATGCTACAATAAGGAGGTGTGTATCTTGTTAACAATTTTCAAGAAAAATGAACAAATACGCAATGCCATTACAACCTATATTTGTAGAACACCCATTTTCCCAATGGGGACTTGATGTCATAGGGCCAATAAATCCAAAGTCAAGAAAGGGACATATATATATATATTCTCACCACTACAGATTATTTTACAAAGTGGCCAGAAGCAGTGGCATTAAAAAGGGTTTATTATGAAGAGTTAATTAAATTTCTCAAACATAATATTTTGTCAAGATTCAGTGTCCCATACAAATTCATCATCGATAATGGTTTGATTTTCATTGGTTCAAAATTTACAGAATTTTGTGGAGAATATGGAATTGTTATGGGGAAGTCATCAAAATATTATCCACAAGGGAATGGTCTTGCAGAATCCACTAATAAGACACTCATTCATATATTGAAGAAAACTATTGACAAGAACCAAAGGAATTGGAATTTAAAGTTGACTGATGCGTTGTGGGAAAGCAGAACGACTATGAAAGAAAACATTGGGATGTCTTTGTATACATTGGTTTATGGGAAAGAATAAAAAAATCCAATTATCCTTGAGCTCAATGCTTTGACATTTGTGGTCAATACAAAATATGTAGAAGACAATTCACCTATGCAAAGGAGGATCAACCAGTTGTTGAAATTGGAGAAAGAATGAAGTAAATCCCTAAATAGAACTTCTCATAGACATCAGAGTATCAAAAGATATTTTGACAAGAATGAAACTGTAAATAATTTTTAGAAGGGAGAATCGGTGTTACTCTGGAACAAATCTAAGGAGAAACCATTGATGCACAAAAAATTCGAAGCATTGTTTATTGGGCCATACATCATCGAAAAGATCCTCGGTTTTAATTCCTATATGCTCAAAGACATGAAGGGTAAAATATTAATGTTGCATGTTAATGGGAAACATTTGAAAGGTTTATTCACCTAAAACTTTCTCATTTCCTTGTACATAAATTTTTATTTTTCATTTATTCAGTTTGTATATTCTTACCTTTGACTCCATAGCCCAATGGATGGAAGAACCTAGTCATAAAGATTATGGATTCTTGACAAACCACAAGGGGGTTATCATCGTGCAATTGGAGCCAACTGTTGAGATCAATTCCCGCTTCCGAAATTTCCTTTCCCTTTCTATTTTCCCAACTTCCTTTTTCCATTTATTTTTCCTCTTCTATACCTACCCTTGTTCCCCTTTTTCTTTTTCTCTTCTTCTATCCCTTTGTAGTTACCATACTTAGTTGTATTTCAAAAATTGACGGGTTCACAGGTTGATGAGTTTTCATTTCCATTCACGTTCCTATGTCGTCTGACCAACCTCCTTGTTATAATATACTTAACCATTTTTTGCAACTTCACGGGTTCACGGATTCAAGCCTTCATCTTCCAAGTTTCGCGATCTTCACTTTACACCTGTTATCCATGATATCTAGGGATAACTAGGAGATCATGTCTCGAGGCCCACATGGTCCCAGACATGGAGTACCGAGAGCAGGGTTGACTTGAGCATGGCCCTGGAGGGCCCATCTCTTTTCTTCCTCGTCAGATCTGTCCTGTCAACAGTAGCAGCTTCCATCACCATCGGCATGGGCTTGCATCGGAGAGGACTCTTGCTCCATGAGGTAATTGGTCTGAGGTATCATGGTATGTGTCATATTTGATTGTTATAACCTTCTTATATATGCATTAGGTTCCTTTCATTTCTGATGACTGCTTGGATCTTACACTAATCCACTTGACCATGGTTGGGGTGATTGATTGGGTAACTTAGCAAGATAGTATTCATGGGTTTTGGTTAGCCACCAAGGGGGATTTGCAGAGCCATCGTCCGCTCCCACCATCTTATCATATTTACATCTTATAACCCGCTCATCCATCCCATTCCCCTAGTCTAGCCATTAGGATGACCTTTGAGGGTTACATCTTGTCTTGTGGGAAGAAGGGGCTAAAATCCCAGGGGGTAAAAGCAGCTGGTAAAAGATAAAAGCCATAGGAAATGAAACCTAGAGATGCTTCGCACAGGGGATCCCCGAGAAGGCAATAAAAAGCCTCTCAATAAGAAACTAAAGGGACCCTAAGAAAAATAATAATAATAAAACAAGACCTAACCAAGAGGATGGGAGGTCTCATCAAGAGCCGGCCCATTATGTTCATAGGTATTTAGTAGTATGACATTGCCACTATCTGGTCACCAAGCCAGGTCAGTGACCTTTGGTTGCATGGCCAAAGGAAAGGGGGTCTCATCACGAGCCATCCTTATCATTTCTGCGAAGATACCAGTGGGTAACGTTGTCATCTCTGGCCACCAAGCCAAGGCAGTGTCCTATGGTCAGACCTTGAAGTAAAAAAGAAAGAAAAGCAATAAAAGAAAGATGAAGGCAATAAAGGGTTTGGAAAAAATGCATCCATGAAGGGTACAACTCGCCTCCTACGAAGGCACCCACAGACAACACCTGCCCTTGGTCTTACTATGACTAGACATCCCTAAAAACCATATCACCTCATAAAACATGTCTTGAATAATCTTCTGAGGAAACTTTCTGTCTCTTGTGGGTATTAGCCCAATATGTTGTTATGTCGGTTTCCTTAGCCTTGTATAGTAGATCTATGTAATGTCTTTGAGCTCTTAGATGATATGTTAGGGATTTCATGCATATATTTGATAACTTTAATGATAAGATATGATTTACATTGCTATGATTTCTAGGACTGATGAGCCCATGGAGGGTGTAGTATTTGATGTGCAGGACCATACCCGACGGACAGGTACCAGAGGACCGGTACACATGGGGAGATGATTAGCTCGGACCTCCATGGAGCTGAAGAGCCTATCAGATGGTTGTTGGGATGGCAGAGGCAGGACAACGTCATTATGAGCCCGTTCATGAAAAAGACAGAAGGACGCCCTCACCAGGACACTTTGGCAGAGATTGACCTAGGGGGGGATCACCCCCTGCAGATGAGATGATGGTTTTGATGGACAGGACGCCACCCAGGGCAGGCTGGACGATTTCTGGAGCATGTGGCAGTGTGCTGGGACTATTTGGCACGTGTGGCAGGTTGCAGGATCCCCAGAGGGGCCAACGTTTTGCCTTCTGGATGCTGATGATGTCCAAAAAGGGCCAACGTCTCCCTCAGAGGAGCCTGACGTCTCCCTTTTTAGCTCTTACTTTGACATTTTAGCATTTAATGTGACAAATAATGGAATATTGTGAAGTCATCCTTGTAGGTTGTTTTTAATGACCTATTTTGTTAATTTAAGGTCATTTGGATCATATAAATTGAGGACGTTGAGCCTCATTTTGATATAACACAACTTGCTCTCTTGTGAGAGATACTTCTTAGTCTTTTGTCTTGGTTATTTTTGGCTCTTGGAGTTGAGGCGCTACACTTGGAAGGATT